>JAODUK010000882.1:0-2500 GCA_027564635.1 Typhlichthys eigenmanni | reverse complement strand
AGGAAGGAAAAGGTTTCAGTTTATAGGCAAATTGTAAATAGACTGCATTTATATAGCGCTTTAATCCAAAACACTTTACAGTATTTGCCTCACATTCATACACACATTCACACTGATGGTGATTGCTGCCATGCAAGGTGCGACCAACTACCGGGAGAAGTTTTAGGGGGTAGGTGGTTAGGCATCTTGCTCAAGGATGCTTACAGGTAGGTCAACACCGGGGTTCAAACCCACAACCTTCAGCCTGGGAGCCCAACACCCAGACCATCATTCTTTCATTTAAACATTTATAAGTTGATCAAATATGATAAAAACGCTTTTCCCCATATGGACGGGTCCATCCCATAGAACTCTCTTCCGGCGCCATTCTTGAAGCCTGCTGACGGAGCTTCGGTACAAACTAAGATCTTGTCTAAACTAAATATCTGATGGCAGTTAGACTGATTTGGCTGAAAGCAGGAGAAAACACTAACAGTATTTATAACATTTTGGACCGTGACGTAGTTTGTCACGAGTTTCACGTTAAGTGTACGGTACACCGTGAGTAAAAGTGGTAAACGGAACACCGAGTGTATGGTACAGTTTAAACATCCAAAGTAGAACACAGTAGGACAAGGTTCCAAAACCCTTGAGTATTTGACCATCTCAACAGGCACTTTATCTAAAAAGACTTCCATCTCACCTGAATCTACGATAGACAACTTTCATGTGTCTCAGACGACCAGTTCCAGTGGTGTTTCTCCTCTTAGCCTTGGCACTCCAGTTATCTACATATTAAGAAAAATCAAACATGCATTATTGGTCAGACCACTTCGCCAGACTCATAATATGGAACATGTAAATGTATTATTATTAAGTGGGATAGTTATTATCATAGCAATGGATGTTGACGGGTGACTTACACTTTCTCTTGCGTTTCTCCGGATACCCACATTTTCCACAGGTGGACTTCTGTAGGTGGTACGCCTTGGATCCGCAGCGACGGCACAAGGTGTGCGTCTTATTACGCCTCTTACCGAAAGATGATGTGCCCTTCGTCTGAAAAATATCGCAGGCTAGACAACTCTCCAAGCTCATACTCACCCACCCCACAATATGCGGTGTCTTGTCTCAGTACAATTATAATAATCACATTAAGTCATTTGTTCAGACATTATTAAAACATCACTGACAAGACTGCATTGGTTGCCTTCACTTTGAGGTTAGACAGGCCCTATCCGATAAGCCTACCGTACCGGTCACATTTCCCATGCAATACACTTACGGTACCGGTAAATCTAAAACACATTAGCTAGCAAACCGGCTAATTAGCGTAAAACACACGAACAGCACTAAATGGATCGCTGTAGTCTAGGCTATTATGTAAAATAAATGCTAGTAATAGCTAACCTTACCTACGATAGTAATTATTCATGGAATAGACATGCCATCAGCTATGGCAATTATTATACAAAATCTGGGGATAATAGCAAGTAATACTATGACCATATCATAACTATATTCTATATATAACAAAACATCGACAATTCACTTTAGATTAACTGTGCATTTTACTGATGTTGAAAGATTTTCCTCAGAAAAAATGTAACTTTACCATTGTCTTCCTGTGGCTAAGGAAAAAGAGGGCGGAAAAGGAACTGGTACTTCGTTAAACGAAATCGTGCAACTTCCTGTGTAACGTAAAAATACCTCCTCATATATTGCTATTGGAGTGGTATATATATATTTTTTATTGTGCATATTGATGCATCGTTTCAAGTAAATTAGCCTACATATAATCTGAACGCAGAACACACTGAAAAGTATTTTACAGTTTGTGTTGTTTCAATAAGCCAACTGACTGGTGTTATGATGGCTAACCAGGGGGCAGGGTTTGACTGTCACTATAGGCTTGAAGCAACCGTGACGTGTAGCGATGGGTGGTACTGCAGCCGAAAGAACCAACTGCAATAAACATATTTCTAAATAAATAAATAAAGACAAATTCATAAATTCGTTATCGGTTTTACTCGGTTTTACTGCTCCGCAAATGTAATTTCAGATGCCACACTTAGCTCATATGGTGCTTTAGAATATTATCTTGGTGCTTATGTACATTATGGGTGTTTCTCAATGTCAAGGATGCTTCCTTGGCAGGACGGATCCTTCCAAGTGCCTTCCTAGTCGGGTCCTTACGAGGCTAACAAATTTATTCGAAGAACACGTAATGGAACTATGGAGGACCAGGACTGCCATAATAAAAAATAAAAAATAAATAAATATATAAAAGTATAAATGAATAAATAAAAGTATAAATAATTAAATAAGTATAAAAATAATTGAAAAAATAATTACATTTTTGTATTTAAAAAAAGGCTATTTCTGTATTTTTACATGCATTTATTTATTTGTGCATTTCTACATTTATTTATTTAATAATTTTGACATACATTTATTTATTCTTAAATGTATTTATTTATACATTATTTTATTTATTTATTTATTTATTTATTTATTTATT
>JAODUK010000881.1:0-13317 GCA_027564635.1 Typhlichthys eigenmanni | reverse complement strand
CTTCCCCCACAGTGAGGTGACGTTCCACGTCCCCAGAGCCAGCCTCTGCCGCCCGGGTCTGGTCCGTCGAGGTCCCTCATCGCTGCCACCCATTTGACAGCGCCCCCGACCCTTTCGGTCGGGGACGTCCCACGAGTGCTGGGCCCATAGGATGAAGAGGAGGATGGTGCCATGTTGCTTCTTCGGGCTGTGCCCGGCTGGGCTCAGTGGCAAACCCAGCCACGAGACACTCACCAATGAGCCCTCCCTCTGGCCCTGGCTCCAGACGGAGGCCACAGGCTTCCTCTGGGCAGAGTAACTTCCCTTAAATGATTTTCCAAGCAGGGTCTTCTTAGCCATTCTTTGTCTGGCCCCTCCATGAGACCACTTTGACTAGGGAGATCCTACCAGGAACACAAGGCTCCAGACAACACTGTTCTCAGGATCATAGGGACACACAAATCTCTCTACCACGATAAGGTGATGGTTCCATGGTATTTTAACATACCATGTTAAAATAATTAAATGCATTCTGGGTAATATTCCAATCAAATGTAAATTACAGTCTTGGCCATTAAATATACAGCATATTGCTGCTATAAACACAGTGAAACTTTATTTTACGGTGGAGTAATGTATTTTCAGCAGAAAATAGATGCATAAATTATTGTTTTGTCTGATTTGTATTTTTACGGTGTTTAACTGTAACCAAAGCTGTATTAAAACATTTTGGAGTTTACGGTCTTTAACCTTCATGATTTGACAGTTTTTCACTGTGAAATCCACAGTAATTTTTTAGAGTGTACGGCATTTACTTTCTCACAGGTACTGTCCCTTATGGTGTTTTTTCTTGTTACATTCACATCTCTGCTGTAGCTCACCAATATGCTTATTTGTCTCTTCCACCAACACCTCTAATTCCATCGTATTGAATTTGCTCTTGCGCTTATGATCAGACTGCTTTTTGTCTCGACTCTCCACGATGGGAAATCATTAGAACACGCATAATCACCCATAAATCACCCATAATACATACTAAAATTACACATGCAATATTATACAATGTCCACGCAATGTAGCACTATTTATTTGGGATGTTAGTAAATCCCAGTGTAGGCTAAATTGGCAGTGTAATGTTACAGTAGGCATTTATGCACACACACCAAAATATATTACCCTATAATATAAATGATATAGTGTTAGGGCTGGATGATTTTGGAAAAAAAATCAAAATGAATTTTTTTTCTGACAGATATTGCGATTGGATTTGCGATATTTAAGATTAAGATTTAAATTCAATATATATATATATGTAACATATTTAAAACGGATGGAGCATTACCACATGAGATGGCATCAAAATATGAACTGCTCTATACTCAAATGAAAGATGAGAGCATAAAGATACAGGATTCATTTGTTTAAGCATGGATTTATTGCATTTTCGTTGCATGCTTCTAGCTCAGCAGAGGCAATTTTTCAGCAGAGCTCCCACGAAAGTGTTTCCTTGTGTTTCACGTGTTGTTGTTGGTGGGCGTGCCGTGTAGACTACGTACCATAGACACAGTCGTCTTGAATTTCAGAGCATGACTGGTAGACCTAGGAGGAGCACTGTGCTGATTAGTTAGAATTACCATCAAACAAGGGTAATGGCATATAGTATAGTATATCACTGTTTCATAGCCCACAACCAGTAGGCCTATTGTAAAGCAGAGCACTGGGCTAATGGAGAGAGACCTACACAGCTTTAAATGTACTTGAGGAAACTGCAGAAGATAAGGCTACATTTCAGATCAGTCAAGAAAGTATTGGCTATGTAGCTGTGCTGAAAGTAGCAGATTGTTCTGATTTCCCAGTGTGGCTGTTTGAAGAGTCTACTGTAGGGTACTGTAGGTCTACATATAGCTTGAGCACCTGTATAGGCTTACTACAAGTAGGCATATTTAATGCTGCACCCGAGAGCACTGCATCATTCTGCATCACTCTGCATCACTCTGCAACGCTGCGACCCGATCAGCAAATGTTTGTCTGTCACGAAATGAGTGGATGAGGTGGCAGAAACCAAACGCAGGTTGGGTTAACAATGAATTTAATCAAAAAACAAGCAAAAACACTCACCAGTACAGGAAATAATAACCGACAGAGACAGGGAGAAACACTGGGCTATATATACACTCTACCTAATTAGGGGAATGGGCACCAGGTGTGTGTAATGACAAGACAAAAGAGTGAAGGGAAACCCCAGGAAGTATGGCAGGGCCATCAAGCCATGACATTGTCAAAGATGCAATTTATGATAATTAATGAGAAACGTTACATTTTTAATATCACTACACATTCCCGGCCACACCAGCAGTGAAAATAACAATGCATTTTCATGCTTGCTGTCACTAAAGTTGTCTAGTTAATTTTATTTTATCCAACTTGACTAGTGGCTCAAAATTAGAAAAGTAAACTACACGCCTGGGGTGAGTTTAATTTCCAGTCCAGTGTACACATTATTTAAAGGGACAATGACAGTTTTGATTTCAGACACAAAAACAACTAGAAAACTTTGCTAGCCTCACAAACTCCACATTGCCTAGCAACTCACAAATCTGTATGCAGTATCAAATATGAGCACTTTCTAGGGCCGCAGTCATTGATGCTTTAAACTTCTCTTCTTCCTATAGACAAGAGAGAAGTCAAGTGCCCAACACCAGGGTGTGATGGTACAGGTCATGTGACTGGACTCTACCCCCATCACCGGAGCCTCTCAGGGTGTCCTCATAAGGATCGCATCCCTCCAGAGAGTGAGTATATTGTCCTCTCTATGCAAAAACTACACAGACAAAACCTTACATGTTCTGTCTTTTTCTTATTGTCTCTGTCATTAGTCCTGGCCATGCATGAGAATGTCCTCAAGTGTCCAACTCCTGGGTGCACAGGTCAAGGTCATGTCAACAGTAATCGTAACACACACCGAAGGTAAGTGAATAACCCATTTGTAGTAGTAATAGTAGTAGATTATTTTTAACAATACCAACAATCTTTGCCCCAAAATGCACAAAATGCAAAATGTGTTTTCTCTCTCAATTTTTTTTTTCAGTTTGTCAGGCTGTCCCATTGCTGCAGCAGCTAAGCTCAACAAGAGCCAAGACAAACTGGCTCCCACCCAGGCCTCAGCTAGCGAACCCACCACCGGCAATTCTGACAGGGTGCTAAGGTGAGACTATTTTCTACCCAATATTTTGTACCAATGTTTACTAACTTAAAGCTTACGCTTTAAGAATTATGGTATTTTCACTTGTAATCGAATTATTTACTTCCACTTGTAATGTCCAATATGGACAGAAAAGGGCACCACTAGCGGGCTCATATAAGGCCTTAGGCTGAATATTGGTCGCTCTAGTCACAGTTTATTATGATTATGGGTTATTAATAAATTCTTAACAATATTTCATAATGTGATCATTATTAAAATAAATCCAAACTCTAAAGTATGAATTCCTTTCGAGATTAGGGGCCCTTGTTTCTGTTGTAATGTGTGATACCCTTTTTGGAGAACTCAAAAGTGACGCCAGCCGGCCTGTGGGTCTGCATTGCTTTTCTCCCGGGATATGTGTGGAGGTACGAGTTGGTAACAGTCTTGCATCAGCCACGTCAGTTGGTCTCTCTCGCGGTTCTCTTAAAATGCCCGTAGGAGTTTGGTTGGCTACGTTCGACGGTTTCGGGTGAAACGCCGTTTGGTGGGTGTAGTATTTCTGACAAGACATGCACTGTGACCAACGCATTTAGCCAGGCCAGCTGTAACGTTTGGATCAGACCGTCACTAAACTGTAAGGAATTTGCGCATGTCTATGTCTAAGCCTATTTCTTAATTTAATAAAAATTTCAGTGTAAAAAAAAGTGTAATCCCTGAGAACGCTGCAGCTTTACGCACACAAGTCAGCTCATAAAATAAGTGGGGACAAAGGAGGCTGGCCATGCGAAATGCTTCGCTGCTAATACCTTCAAATGGTTCTTGTAACGTCCAGGGTTGCGGCTACGGGCACCGCAACCCTTTGCCCGCGTCGCCAGCGCCTTGCACCCATACGTGCAATCAGCCGATTGCCGTCAGCTGTGCGAGGGCATAAAGGCTGGTAACGCGTGGCGGGACGTTGCAGGTTATTGTTCATGTTTCACGTTTCGAGTGGTCTTGGTTTGTTTGTTACGTGACTGTATACGCCCGTGGTTTTTGGTTCGTTTTGTTTTGTTAGTTTGTAGTCGTGTGTTTTCTTATTTAAACACCGAGCGTGTGGCTCATGGTGTCCTCCCCAGCATTGGTGTCTTTCCCTTTTTTGTTTATACGCGTTCAACCACTGCTGCACGGCGTTACAGAATAACCTGCCTAAAAATGAGTGCCACGGACTTACATTCAGCGGCCAGGACCGACCGATTCTATTCGGCGGAGATCCGAGGCATTCTGTCTGGCAGGCTCTCCACAGACTCTCTGGCTGCGGGCTTGCATGGCCTTCCCCCAACACCAACACCGGCCACAACGGGTGTCAGCGCCTCCGCTCTCGGATCCCCATCAAGGGCTGAGTCGGCGCTTCCCCAGTCGCGGTCCGGATCAGGGGACGGCGCACGTATGTCTCCGCCCCCTCGTTATGATGGCATACCTGGCTCTCTTGGGTCGTTTCTCCGACAGGCGGAGAGGTACTTCGCTGCTGAACAGCTCGAGATAGGCCAGTGGGGGCGGTATACAGTGTTTCTGTTCGCCGGCCGGGCTCTCCAGTGGGCAGGGGAGGCCTTTTACCACCAGGGGGTGTAGCTTCCCAACTACCCGGAGCAAGTTGAGTCACTCTGGGCCGTGTTTGGGCAAGGTGAGCCTTGTGTGGTCACGGGCGAGCTTGCCCCCCGGACCACGGGTGCTCACTGGTCCGGGTTGGTTGGCGTCGGCAAGCCGCACCACGCCGGGGGCCCGCCGGAGCCGCCCTGCGTCGGGAGCCTGCTCCACGCCGGGGGTCCGCCAGAGCCGCCCGGCGTCAGGGAGTCGCTCCAGGGCATAAAGGCTGGTGACGCGTGGCGGGACGTTGCAGGTTATTGTTCATGTTTCACGTTTCGAGTGGTCTTGGTTTGTTTGTTACGTGACTGTATACGCCCATGGTTTTCGGTTCGTTTTGTTTTGTTAGTTTGTAGTCGTGCGTTTTCTTATTAAAACACAGAACGTGTGGCTCGTGGTGTCCTCCCCAGCATTGGCGTCTTTCCCTTTTTTGTTTATACGCACTCACCCTCTGCTGCACGGCGTTACAGTTCTCACATACAGTGTAGTCTCTGAGGTGTGTCAGTTTGTCCATGTCCATTGTCCACCAAGCTGGAAACTGTACAAACGACCAATGTAATTTTGCTTCGTCGGCTCGCAGTCTGTAAGAGCAAAATGCGCTGTCAAAACTATCCCAGAGGCTGTACACTACTTTTGGAGACAAAAGGACCTGATTTTGTCTAGATCAGAAACAGTCAATTAAGGACTTTATAATGCCATTAGGCCCCTTCAGGTAAAATGTCATAATGATGTCACAGCCTTAGCTGAAGGCAAAACAAACTGAAATTGGAGGCAGACATGATTCACTTCAGGCTACATCGACTACCTAGTTATGTCATCATGTTGTTGGGTGCCAGAATAGACAGAGTACTGGCATTAACTTGAAATGTTTTTGTATATGCCCATCAAAATATCCAAAGACAACTGTGATTAAATAAAAGCTACAAACACAAAAAGGATTGGACTGAGGCGATCATCAGAAATGCTCTTGTTTACAGTAAGGTATCTTACGGAAATGTAGTATTGTCTGTTGTAAGCATATATAACCATTGTAAGGTTATGTTCAATATGTATACCGATATGTATCCCAGATATGTGTCCCCAGTATTACACCGGTGACAAATGCTAATCTTAGCTCTAGACGTTTCTGTTTCGACTATCAAGTGGTACCAATAAGGAGGGGCTCAAATGGGGAGGGAGGATAAAACTATTAATGCCCAATAAACAAACAGTTTCGTAAACATAAAGCTTAGTGTAATTAACATATTCACCGAAAGGAAATGTTTTAATATGCTTTAGATTAAGAAATTACAACAACAACTCTTATCTAGTTTACCGTAATCTTCCTGGGCCCTATTTCAGCAAGCGAGTTTGTGTTAGTGAAAGTTAGTTAGCGAGTTAGTGAAAACTCTGAGTTTGTAACCCTGAAATGATGGAAACTGAGATTTCTGTTTCAGAAAGAACACTCATGGAAAGTTATCATGGTAACTGACTGTGAACCTAATCTGCTCGCTAGCATGATTTCTTTAACAAACCCTGAGTTTTCACTCGTCCTTTCCACTGAACTTGATTAGCTAGACAATAGCTGATTCTCAGATCATAATCAAATTTTTTTCAGTCACATTTATCTTAACATTATACTATTAAATGCATGGCCTGAAGCTGTGGCTTAAGCTGCAGCTCTGTGACTGCAGGAGTTTCTTGGAGGCATGGGTTCGGCTCCAGCAGGTGGGACATTTTCAGTCTGTTCAAATATCTCGTTCCCACTCATTTTTTGTTAACTGTTCTGTCCAATAAAGAATAAAAAAGTTTATTAAAACAAAAAGCTAATGAATGTTTAATAGCTTTTTCTGAAAAAAGATGACATAGTTTGATAGAACGTAATTTTATCATAGGCTATTTTTAACATGACGTAGGCTATACAGTACAATCTAGCAATTGGCTAGTTATGGTTGATCATGGTTGGCTAAAATCTTAGAGTCTTATAGGCCTACTGTAGTTTGCGTTATACACTAATTTGACATCTCACGGAGTATTCTCTCAGTATCAAATAATTAGGCCTATATCCGCTCTGCTACCATCATCCAACACCAACAAAATAAGACACAAATACCTAATGCGAATTTTGTGAAATGGTGCCTTGTCAATAACATAATTCTTGTATTCTTGTACAAACAATAAGATAATTATTGTACCATGATATATATATATGAACTAAGGACAATAAATACAAAAATATGGAAATACAAAAATATACAACTTAAATTATACTCAAATCACACTAAAGAAAGGGCACTCTGGGGAAGGGGGCAGGGCTTACTGCAGTCACTACTTTGTAGACTTGCTTTTGAGAGAGGGATATGTTTGCTTATCCTTGTGAGACCATCATGAGCTCCCGGGCTTCAGTTTAATTTCGCCATGAGAATCAGTCTGGAAAGCCTTGGAATCATTTTGAATGTGTTTGAGTAGCAACTGAACTTTCCAATCAGCGTTGTGTTTATAGCTATATGGGTGTGGTTTAGCTGAGGCGACCATGGTGTCGATAGCGAAAGCGACCAGATAGTTCATCCAATTGTCAAAGTATTATTTTGAAAGTACAGCCATTCACAAACAGTTTCAATGTATGGCTCCCCAGATGGACAACAATTCCTCTGGCATGTGAGGTTAATGTTTTGCTTGCACCAATGTATAACTTTCCACAGGCTGAACACAGCATGAACATTTTCTGCTATTAAGCATGTTAATCTTGATTTTTCTTCTTGGCGGTCGCCATATTGCAGGGTAGTATCTGAGCTCCATTCAAAATGGTTTTGTATAGTTGTCATGCACACGCTTAACTCAGAGTAAACATACTCCGAGTTGACTAAACTAACTCATATCATCTGTTCTGAAAGTGAAAACTCTGAGTTTTCCATCTCAGAGTTGGCCAACTCAGAGATCAGAATTAGTTCCAGAGTTGGTTAAACCTGCTTGCTGAAATAGGGCCCAGGTACTTGATCAGATAAGCCTAGTTAGAGCGCCCCCTGTGGCCTAATGTGGAAGCTGTTGAAATTGAAATTTAAAGAATATTCTTTTTAAATCACAGTAAAGGATATTTTGGAAATATAAAAGGTGTAGTATGTATAAGGACGGGCACTTGATCAGATAGGCCTAGTGAGAGCGCTCCCTGTGGCATAATGTAGAAGCTATTGAAATTTAAATATAGAGAATATTCTTTAAAAACACACTGAAGAATATTTTGGAAAAATAAAAGGTGTAGTATGTATAAGGGCGGACCCTTTATCAGCTAATCCTACTGAGAGTGTTTCCTGTGGTTAAATGTGGAAGTTATTGAAATTGAAATAAATGCACTGAAATATATTTTGTATATAAGAGGTGTAGTATGTTTAAGGGCAGGCCCTTGATCAGATCGGCCTAGTTAGAGCTCCTCTGGAATTACACTTATTTTACATCTATTTAATTTTTTCTATTTGCTATTTTCTATAAAAAAAATGAAATGCCTGAAAATATAAATTCATTTTTTCTAAATGTAATAATTGTATTATGTAAATGGCGTAGGCTTAGTTGGACAACCCCTGGTGTCACACTGTAGAAGACTTTTCATTTGAAATAAATAAACATTCACAAAAAATATAGTGAATTACATATTCCAACTATAATAGTTGTAGTATAAAGGCCTATGTAGAATGGCCGTTGTTTTACTAAAACTAGAATATTTAGAATTTTAAATAAAATACAATTCAGGAATAATTCAGTATAATATTGTCAAATTATAAGACTTGTATGTATAGGAGGGTGGCTAGAAGGTCACTAGTATGTGTAGAATATTTTGCAATAGTGTTTCATTAGCTATATAATATTTGTACTTAATTAACTGTACTTTGACGATGGTCCCTAAATGCCCGTCTTTCCATAGAGACCATAGAGTAATTGTCGGTTTTCGTAACATAGCTATTTAACAGAAAACAGTTGTTGTAACTGACTCACTATGCTCTAGTCACTAGCGTCTAGTGGTTCGGAATCAGTGTCAGTGTCTGATCGTGAGTTATTGAAGCCGGACAATCTGAATACTTAAGTAATGTAAACCATCCGCAGGATTAACTTTGCATTGACACTGTTTTGTTATGGGAAAATAATAAAATATAGCTTACCCCATGAGAGGATTTTTGTCTCTCATGATACCACGTGTTGCACTAAATTTGACAAGTTTGACACTAAATTCACATTACATCATAATTATTATATACAGAGAAAAATATAAATTAATTATAATGACATTCTGTAGTTATAAGGTCAAGATGTCAGAACAGTATTGAACGGTCATAGTCTTGATTTCTGGTCTCAGAAAAAAAAAAAAAAAGGCTAATATTAATTTATGCATTTAATTAAAATAATTAGATTAATTAATCACAAATCATGTAATAATTCTATTTTTCTTTTATCGCTTGACAGCCCTACTTTCAATAGAATCAATTTAAAGAAGATGGCAGTTGTCAGAAAATATTTTATTTATCCATAATGTTCATTATGTATGTTTATATCTATTTTTTCCTTTTTGTTTCCATCTTAATTGTTTGTAACAAGACTGGGCTTCTTGTTTTATCAGGCCCATGTGTTTTGTGAAGCAGCTGGAGATCCCTCAGTATGGCAGCTACAGGCCAAACATGGTGCCAGCCACACCGCGTGCCAACCTGGCCAAGGAGCTAGAGAAATACTCCAAGGTGTCCTTCGACTATGCAAGCTTTGATGTCCAGGTCTTTGGCAAGCGCATGCTCATTCCAAAGACGCCCAGCAGCACCAGTGAAACTTCACCCAAAGCCTTTAAATGTAAGAGACAGATCCCGCTGGTTTACAGATTCTAACTGCTCAGTGTGGGATTAAGAGATTCATGTTCTTGTGTTATGCCGTTAGTTATTACATCAGTGAATGGTGGATTCATCCACTCTTCTCTCCTTTCACCTAGCCAAATCATTCCCAAAGGCCTCCTCTCCTACCCACAGCCTGTCAGGAAGCTACGTGAAGAGCAGTTCCTCTGCCTCATCATCTAGCGGCTATGACTACAGCCACGATGCAGAGGCAGCTCACATGGCCGCCACAGCCATCCTCAACTTGTCCACACGGTGCTGGGAAAGACCTGAAAATCTTAGTACCAAGCAGAACAGCAAGGTAGACATGTTAAGCAAACTAGAATAGCATGCTTTGTCTAGTCTAATTTAAAGTCATAAGAGTGAGATAATTACATTATTTTAAACTTTGTGTTATGGGCATATTATTACCATAAATTGTATAAACATAGCCTACCCATAATACCTGAATACTGGTGTTTTACAATCAGATAAAACATTACAATAACCGGTGTAAAGCACCCGTTGTTTGATTTTAATACTGGATATTTTTAAGGCTATTTAAGGTTTAAGGTTATTTTTATATGCAAATGACCATATGCCAGATTGGTTTGTAGTCAGCAATCATACTGTGTCTTCTACATGCACACATGTTTTCGAAAAGCACAATGGAGTTAGAGTTGCTGAAAATAAATGGTTTTATATGCCTCAAACATTAACAATACTGTAATTGTAATTGCCTATATCTTGTTTTTTCAATAAAATACAATCAGCGATCTTTTATATATTATTTTTGTGTATAATGTTTTCCATTTAACAAATGTCTTATGTCTTTGCAATTATTCAACCATTAAGCATCTATACCATTGCACTGACAATCTATTTGACTACTGTAGGAATCTGATATTGAAGTGGATGCGAATGGCACCTTGGACCTCAGTATGAAGAAGCCTAAAAAGGAGGACATGCAGTCACCAGAACCTTCTTCTTCTTCCTCTATCTCCTCCCAGCACACTGGAGGCATGTCTTCTCAGGGACAATGCCCAGTGGAATGGGAGGAACCTCTGGACTTCACCAAACCCATCGGAGCCAAGGAGGAAGAGCAAGATGAGGTATAGTCCTTACTTGGGATGTGCAGAGAGCCGTTTGTATTTGTAGTTGTTGTATTAGCAAAAATATTTGTATAAAAGTGGAAATTGGTGTAACGATCCAGAAAAATGGGGGCACGTGCCGGCACCTATTTTGGTGTATACTGTATGTTCACCCACTGAAAACCATGGGAGTGTGCGAAGCTACAGCTGTATCGCACCATTTGTACCAGATATAGGCTACGTCTACAGCTGTTTTTATGTGGATCAAACAGTAGACTATACAGTATAATATATAGATACATACATACCGCCTATGTCCATGGTAATATGTAGGCCTAAGTCTAACTTAGGCTAGGCAACAAAGCTAGGGTTGCCACTTGTGTCTCTCAAAAAACCTGGACACCTGACAGACCAACAGACAGCTTTCTCCGCATCATAACTGAAAAACCAATAGTCAATAATAGTCAGCCCTAATGCTTTTTTGGTTCAAAGCTTCAGTATGTACTAATAAATACAATGCTATATCTCTAGGCGTTTTCGTCTCAAGTTATTTCCAGGTCGCCTACGTCACACCTAAACCACCCTGTAGCAAAACTACTACACTGATTGGCAACACAGGTTTACCTGCCTGAATCAAGTCGATTTCCAAGCTCTCCAGACTCTCGCAATGAAGTGAAACTGAAAGCTTGCGAGGCTACAATATAGCATCACTTTTATTAGAATGTATTAGAAAGGATAGAGCAAAGGATGGAAAATATGTTTTCGCTCTTCTCCCGACCTTTCTACTGCAAGTGTGGATAACAGGCTCTACTGGTTCACAGGTTCGTCCTATCACCTGGCAAGTATTTTTTGAAAGCGCCTGCCCTTTTAAAAAATTTTCAGTGGATGTTTCTCCATATTGATTTGTCTAGTAGACACAGATATCTGGTGTGTCAGTTTATATTATTATAGACTATATAATTGTGCATTATAAGTATTTTGTGTACTGTATGCGTAAACTTTTTTTTTTTCATTCAAAGATGTGCTTACTTTACCTTAGATGTGCTTCTAGATTATGTCTTTGCTTAGGCCTACTCCCTTTTAGCTAAACAAGGTGAGTAGGCTACATTAGAGTTGGACCATACTTATAGGCTAATCTATCTCATGACACCCTTCAGTATAATTAATATACATCATGTTCTACATGTTGTAGATGCCACATGCCATATGGCAGCTGACTTTCTTAATGTTTTAGTTTTATTCAACATGTATTGGGTCCTACACACACCGCTCGTCACATCTTGGACCTTGTTCTTTCACATGGCTTAGACATTAAACATCTACGTTGTGAGGATTTCTTGGTCAGTGACCATAAATGTAGACATTTTAATCTCTCTGCTATTTCAGACATTTTGTCCCCCAAAAAATGAATGCATTCTCGTGTTCTTAAAGATTGTGTAAAACAAATTTTATTTTATTTAACCTTTATTTAACCAGGCAATCTCACTGAGATTAAAATCTCTTTTTCAGGAGACCTGGCTAAGAAGTAGCTTTAAACATACATTATACAACATATACAGTAGTTATACAACCAAATATACATACATACATTAAAAAAATTAATTGAATACTGAAATACTGAAATAGAGATTTACTTGGAAATACTTTATATATACTGTATGTTAGAAATAAATTCCTTTAAACAGTTAACTACGTAGTATTGTATTGTACAGTTAGACCGTTAAACTGTATTTCATAATTTCTCTGTTCAGGATTTTTTGGGAGGGCCGGAAACGTGGGACTAGATACGTAGCTGGTCCGCCAATTTGCTTACCCCTCCCCGTAACACCACAAAGCGTATATAAAAGCGTAGAGAACATTCAAATCAGCTCAGTACTTATCCTGCTCCAATGCAAGTTATTAGCCTACTTATTTACTGTCCTTCAATCAGTGGCGCAGGAGATATTTTTTAGGTGGGGGGGATGAAAGTGTGACGAACAATGTCTAAAATTTTTAGCCTGTACATGCTTTTAGTTATTAAAACCAAATAAAACACCGGCATGAAATCTATCCCACTCCCCTGCGTGAAGGGAGAAACACATTACAAGGTCGCCACCAGAAAGTTACTATAAATAGCCCATCGAATGTGTTGTAGTATTTGAGAGTAAGATTTATGTAATTTATGGTGGCAGCGCAGTTGTCTTGACATCGTTACACATGGTTATGAGTAGACTACTACACTGGTCAACAATACATGCCATTATATATCTCCTTATTAAAAAAAGAAGCAAACCGCTCTGAAATATTCCTCTTCAAAGAATGATCAATGAACAAACCTCCCAGCAAACATGCCTCTTTGGGGCCCGCGTGGGGCCACTGTGGGCAGCCCACTGTGGGCTTCACTACCGTTGTGAAATGCGGGGCACGTGCGGGCCCCACACCATGGGGCCCGTTCGGGCCCACAGTGGGCTGCCCACAGTGGGCTTCACACTATGGGTCCCATGTGGGCAGCCCACTGTGGGCCCGGACGGGCCCCATAGTGGACAACATAATAGACAACTACGGCTGTGGAAGGCATTACTGTGGTTAAATCTCAGTATACATCATCAACATGCATAAGAATGTTTCTATAATGACACAA
>JAODUK010000880.1:0-13318 GCA_027564635.1 Typhlichthys eigenmanni | reverse complement strand
AGACTAGAGACGGTCTCTTATGTGACGTAGTGCTGATGAAGAGGCTGAGACTAGAGACGGTCTCTCATGTGACATAGTGCTGATGAAGAGGCTGAGACTAGAGACGGTCTCCTAGGTAACATGGTGCTGATGAAGGGAAGAGGCTGAGACAACCTGCAGGCAAACCCCTGTTAGCTTATGCCTGTGTTCCTTTAGGTTTATACTTTTTAGGTGCTCTGTGACATCATGGTGCTTACGCAAGCTACACAGTTGCATAGTCAACATGTCTATGAGTAATAAATCTTATTCACCTTTGATCAGTATTGTTAAGTTCCTTGTATGCTGAGAAAACAGGTACTGTAAAAACATACATAATTACTGCTGTCAGGTCATTTAGCGGACACTTTTATCAAAAGCTATTATAAAGAATAGGAACATCAGTGCATCTTAAATATGGTTACTGTACACACAGAATAAAAATGGTTCTTAAATGGTTATTCAAAAGGCCTTGTGGTTCTACGAAGAACCATCACCTAGTAAAGAACTATTTTATAAAGTATATGGTTCTACATGTATGTCATATGGTTCTTTATGGAACCAAAAATTGTTTTTCTATGGCATCACTCTGAAGAACCATTTTCGGTTTCAGTTAGCACCTTTTATTTTCTGTGTGTACTGTCTCTGAGTTTAAGCTAGTAAGATAATGGTGCTCACAATGCTTGGTTTAGGTGTTCCAGTCCCTTTAATGGTGCAAGGTGTTTATATACTCAATAAGGTCATTAATAGGTTTATTACAGAAATTGAAATTTCTCTTTTTATCCCCCAATAACATAATCAAAATACCCATAATTTGTTGCTGCACTGACGGACTGAAGGTCACTTTTGACACTTTTGACATAATAGAGGTACAAGCGCCCTTGAGCAAGACACTGACCCCCGTGGGCTACGCCAGAATTCTGACAGCTCATCTCTGTAAAGGCCACCATGCATGCATCATGGACGACGAGGACGACCTCTTCTTTCTACTAATATTACTATACAGGCAGAAAGACATGCTGTATTTTGTTTCTTATTTTTGTTGCTATGAAGCTAAATCCAGGTCTCTCTCTCTCTCTCTCTCTGTCTCTCTCTGTCTCTCTCTCTCTTGCTAGCTCATTCTCTTCCTCTCAGATTTCCTCTGGGAACATGCTAAAGCCCTCAGAGACCCCTGTCTACACACATGCACACACACACACTCACACACACACACACACACACACACTCTCTCACACAGTCACACACAGACGCAGACAGAATGCCCCAGTGGAGAACCGTTTAATGCTTGTCTGCTGAATCCCATGACTGCTGCCTTTAGTGTCTGAACTCTGATTTTCAAGCACAAATACGATAATACCAAAACAAGTTGAAGCAAGGTTTGAGAACTTCCTTATTTTAGTCTTTAACTGGAACCCAAACAAAGAAATCCTTGTGCTGAGGTAATTTAAAGGTATTGATTGTGTTATATTACATTTTTTATATATACACATATATATATATATATGTGTGTAATTTAGCAGACACTTCTACCCAAAGCTACAGATGGGACTTCCCAGATGGTTCACGCCAATCTGGGAAGCCGTTCATTAAAATGGTTTTAAAAAATACAGGCATGTGATTGGACGATCCTGTGAACCAGCAGATCCTGTTGTTATCCGCACAAAGTCAGGAGAAACATGTAAAAATGTCCCGTTGAGAAAATGTGCTCTTCTACGTGTAACTGCATCCCAAAATTTTGTGTTTTGAGTTCTAAACTAAGTAACAGGATTGATCTGTGATGAGACACATCAATGTTGGTGTTAATATTGACATAATTCCCGTTTTAATTAAAATCTGCATTTTATGTGCTGAAAACAGAACAACACGTCATGTCCGGTAAAAATGACCCCAGGACCTGGGTGGATTTCATCGGTACACACAACAAATTCAAATGTTAACGTTAATGTTAATGAGGGTCCCCCTCTCAGCCCCTCCCCTCCCCTCACTCAGCCCCTTGATGCATTTTTCAAAGTTGTAGTGGGTGGTCAGGCTCAGTGCTGGGGTGCAGTTACAATTTAACTTCTAATAAAACTGATGCTATATTGCATTATCTACTAATGTTAACCTCTGTAGGACTTGCCATTGTTGTTTGACTTGTTTTCAAGTCGCCTTCGTCACACCAAACCACGCTAACTAGCACGCTAGCTAACAGCACGGCGCTGATTGGCAACACGGTTTCACAACGATTTCCGAGCTCCCCAGACTGATTCTCACGTCGAAGTCAAACTGAGGCTATCTAATATTGCCAGCAGAACTCCACACCTCTGTCACTGCTCATTGTCATGGTTTATTGCCATGGTGATGGTATAGAGGACTACCAGCCAATCAGCATTCAGCTGCAGGGGAAATGTTGGGAGCGTAATGGTGAGAGGAATGCACTTTCTGAGTTTCAAATAAAACCACAACTATTGGGTTCAAACTCAAATAAAAGACCTTCATGCTTGGGTGTTTTCTGTTAACAAACATGGACACTACTGTAGAACTGACCTTCTGAAGTGTCATATGATGTCAGAGACTCTTGAGGCAAAGACAATGTTTTCATGTGACTTTCAGAAGGGGGCGTATGCAGTATGCGTCGTAGCAGCGTCTGTTTCTGTTGTCAATGTCAAGTGTATCAGTTATAACATGTATTTGGGCTCAACAGTATAATTTGTAGTCCCAGCAATGTATAATTTGTAGTCCCAGCAATGTAACACTAAAAGTATAGTGTTGTGTACTGTGATGGCAATTTCTGTAAAAAATGAATGCTCTTACCAATATCTTGTATTAAGCCATATATATATTCTCCATGGAGACCAGCACAGCTGCAGTCATCCCAAAGACTGACACACTGACTGATAACAACACTTTCTGTTCTCTGCCATGTTATATGCTGTTTCCCTCTAACATTATGTGACCCTCAAATGACCTGGTCTTAAGACAGATCCATCAGCTCAATCATTATGAAGACCAGACCCTAATGCCAGTTCAAAACAAAAGCATTGTAACCATGTCTTATCTGAAAACAAAAACATTGTCTGACTCCATTGATGCTTGAAGCACTAATTCCAGGTAAACATTTTCACCTTTGTGCTCGCAGATTATATATAATGTAATCAATGAGTTAAACAAAAATTTCCATAACAGTACGACAACTGGTGTGTGATCCCTTCTACTGTTTGTAAGTTACTTTGGATAAAAGTGTCTGCTAATGTTGTTCATGTAATTGTGTCCAAGAATGCTTGTGTTAAGGAGGAGGGCAAGGGAGGGGGGGGATGATGCATTATTTGATGTGTGGATGTTTAGGGGCAGGAAACTTGGGTGAAAATAAGACTAAAGGTGTCACTTGTTAGATATACGTTTATGGGGTTCATTACCTATATTGGGTATTGAGTTATTTGCTTGTCATGACCTCAAAATTCTCCAAATTACAATATCCACTGTTTAAAAAACATGGCACCTCCCAAAATGATTAATTGTGCGCAATGGCGATGTAATTGTGATGCAATAGATAATTAGGCCTAAATCATTGCTTGATAAAGTGATAAACCTTTTTTTAAGTCTCTGTCTATATTTTAAAGAAGGTGAATAATGAACTTCAGATAACGATTAGGGAAATGATTCGTCCTTGCTGTTCAATGAAGCAGAGACGTGCCCTAGATTTGTTAGATGGTGTATCTTTGCTGGGGGGAATTAAGAAAAACAGCCTGCAAACACAGCCATTTACAGCAACCCACCACACCAAGACAACAACAAGAGGTGTTACACTATGAAAACATAAAGCTTATCAGAAAAGATGCAGAATCAGTTAAGACTTCTCTAAAGAGAATATAACCGGAGAAAGGCAAATAATTGCAAAAAGGTGTATGTGATTGAGAGTATAGTGCTAGTATAGTGCTAGTATAGTGCTAGTGCGGGTATAGGTGTGGGAGATGATCATACGTTTCGCTAGTAACTTTCAACCCATCAGTGACACGCATTGTCAGAAGCTGAGGCAATGGTGCTGTTCTCTGTGGTGTGCTTCTTTTACATGTCAAAGCCTTCATTCGGAAAAGGTTTCATGACCCCGTGAAGACCCGCTCTTACTAGGACCGTGAAAACCTTTTACGCGGGACAGACGTCACCTCGTAATTACAGTTTGAAAAATACTTTTTAAAATGGCCTAACTGGACGTATGAGATTCTGAGGACAAGGGCGTCCTGGTGTCGATGACAGTAGCAGATTGAATTGCGCAGAAGGTTCTTTTGTTATGGCTTATCTGTCGGCACCAGACATGTTCCGCACCATTGTGATGCTGTTGCTTTCGTGATGTAGACTCCGCTATAAAGCGTGCGTTTCATCACACACCTTCAAATGCAGCTGTACTCTACCACCGTATAGTAAATCTGGATGTATAGAAGCAGGTTTAGGACTAGAAGGCTTTAATCCATTACCCTCCAGCTACAGGAGTCTCTCCCCAACGCAAATGCTACAGCACACTGCCAACAGTAAAAGCCTGTGGTTGTAGCTGCTGTGAATGTGAATGCATAAAGGTATTTCAAGTAAGGCACAGCATTATTTCTTTGGGGGGTTCAGAGAAACCATTTGTAGAAATTGCAATGGTACTATTTGTACTAATAGTAGCCTGTATAAAGCGTACAGTAGTGTGCCTAAATTATTATAACAATAACACAAATATATACTGTATACCGTAATCCAGTATAATGCTAGTTAAACTAGCTATACTATTGCACTCTGCTCAGAAACAGAGATATAACAAATATGTATGTGTTGGTGGGGGTGTTGCAGATAGAAAGCAGTAATCCGAATGTGAACGTAAATGAGTTTTCCTCTTACTTGTAAATGCATTGTGTTCACTCCAGTGGATCTTGGGACCCGTACATATAATCCTGTTAGCATGGCTGGGCTAAGTGTGTGATAATGCTAACTCTGGTACTGATTCTCTGCAGTGTACTTTCCATTACGACCAAGCTAGCGTGGTGTGGATGGGAGGGGAGGAGTCCCAGAGCAGTATCCCTGACCCAGTTGTAACACTTTACTATACCCACCATTTATTTATTATTTTTTCCCTCTTATTTGTATGTTTTTAATGTCGTACTTTAAATGGATTTCGTTTTGTGTCGTTTAACTCCACCTCCGGCTGCCTCCACCTCTCAGTCCATCCTGGTGCTCTTTTGATTCAGAATAATCTCTCTCTCTCTCTTTCTTTCCATCACACCCATCTTTTCTGGTCGTCTGTCCTCTTTCCCTCTCTCTCTCCTTCAGAAATCTCCCCTCCTCTCTCTCTCTCTCGCTCTCTCTCTCTCTCTCTCTCTCTCTCTCTCTCTCTCTCTCTCTCTCTCTCTCCCTCCCCCTCCCTCCCCCCTCTCTCTCTCTCTCTGCCTCACTAATCCCCCTAGTTGGACAGACATGGATGCATGGGAGACTGCCATGGTGCTCCATGGGAAACACCGGAACCAGGTGGAGAGCTGCCCCGAACACAGAGAGGACAGGGAGAGAGAGAGAGAGAGAGAGAGAGAGAGAGAGAGAGAGAGAGAGAGAGAGAGAGAGAGCGAGAGGGGGGAGGGGAGGGGGGGAGAGAGAGGGAGAGAGGGGAGGGGGGTGAAAGAGGTGATGCTGAATCAAAAGAGCATGAGGACAGACTGAGGGGTGAGGCAGCCAGAGGGGGAGTAACAGAAGTGGAACGCTAGCCGTAGCGGTTTTCACTGATGCATGATGGCAGGCGGGGGAATAAGTCAGCTAGCTTGCGTCTAACTTAGCTTGCCGGACCTCTATTAGCATTGTCTCCCTGGAATGCTTCAATGCGGTCTCTCGCACAAAGGCAAAGTCATTTGTGTTTTGTGTCTTGTATGACTCCATGTCGGTATACGTATACTCTGTAATTTAAAACCTGCGCGTGTGTGCGTGTGCTTTTTACGGTTGTCTTTCAAATCAGCTGACACACACAATGCAGCGCAAACATTAGCATGATTACACAACGACAGAAGCGCTCACGAGCACACGCATGCACGACAGTGCAGGGGTGTGGTGTAGGCTGATAGTGGCTATCCAAGGCTATCTATTTATGGCAGTATTGATCTAACAAGGGTGCTAGCCAAGAGTGTAGGCTACAGCTGCCATAACAATGTGAAGAGAGACAAAGGGAGATACAATGCATATGATATGTTTTATTCCTACCATTATTCTGCAGTTTTTTGCACACTATTTGGTGTAATAGTATTTTACATTTAGTGCAGCACAAAATCTAACAAATTAATTGAATCTAAATATAAGGTGTAACTTCTGCTACAGTTCCCAAGGGTTGCCATTTATTTTTATATTATGTAGGCTACAGTAGATATAGCTATCCAGATATTTTAAAATATTTAAGCAATGCCTAAAGCTACTCTTGGGTTAAGTGTGATTCTGTTGTCCTACATTACCCGTAATTCACTAGATCATCTCTGGCTTGGGGATAGCTGTCCAGATGGACGTGGTGTCCAAGTGCAACATAACAGTTTTACTGGCTGATTCAGCGCTGCTATTTTTAGTTTAGGATGAGGTTGTCAAAGATGCACAGACATTGTAATGCTCATTTGTTTTGGGCTTTTTCATTAAGAATGGTACTAATTTACAAAAGAATATTGAATTTCAAGTGTGTTAAGTAGTTCTAGATATTGTTTTTATCTGGAATGACTATAAATCATTCATTCTGCATTGATCATCATACTGTCCTATTCCCTACCCTAAAATAATCTTATCCAGGCAGGTAGTTGTATTTTAATTTAGTCCATTCTGCTTAATGGGCCATTAAATTTCACCTTAAGTTAAGTCTACACCTGAATGGCAAGGTTTAAGGGATTCCATTCAGAATGTTAGATTCCCCAAAAAATGACCTGTAAAAAAAAAAGGACCAGGAAATATTCCTGTTGTTACAGTAAACCTGTACGTAGGAAGATAAATATTATTTAACGCTAGTTAGCAATAACCTTACCAAGATAATGGGGTTGAACATTATTGAGAGCCTGTCACTTCCACGTTATGGGACCTTAGTTTGGAAAAAATATGAATGATAGTCAACGTCGAGAATCTAATTATGTTTTGATCCCGTTTGAATTGTGACAGGAAGTACACATATGATGTGTGTCTATTTACAAGATAATTGTAAAAGTGAAGAATAAAGCAGTTTGTTGTAAAACTATGAAGTAATCTTTAGTTTAGTGTGTAACCGCTCAGTGAAGTACAGCTTTCTTCTGTCACTACACACCTCACCAAAACAATGCATTCGTCGGCTTGTGGATTGTGGCGCAAAAAACGCCATAACACTTACACAACACAGGGTTTGTAGTCTTACTAATTACATATTTTCACAGTCTTATACATCAACAAATGCACCACAAACTGAGACTTTCTTGACTCTACACATTTTCTTTTAAATAGTCAAACATCACGTGTTTACTTCGTGTCACAAAGCAAACAGGATCTAAAAATGATTGCATCTCACCGTTACATACATATTTTTTCCCAACTTAGGTCCCATAATGTGGAAGGGCCAGGCTCTCTATAGGAAGGTATAATTAAGTGGTTTTAATGTTACAATGGGTGATATGTGATAGTACCCTGACCTCCTCTGTCTCTACTCTCTTTCTGTTCTGTCGCTAGCTAAAGTAGCTGTGGTGAAATGGAGCGCAACATGAACTGAGCTACCATCTGGCGTGGCACAACCACAGCCCTCATACAGTCAAGGCTGAAGACACTCAAACGTAAATCATGGAAGCATTGAAACAGAGAAGACATTACATAAGTAATGCTCCTAACAAAGCTACACCAGTGCAGTGCAAGGCAGTGTGGAACGTCAACTGGTTTGATGCATCATGCGTGCTTATGCTGTACAGTTTGCGAATCCAGTTACTTTGTTTAATAACTGTCTTCGGTTCTCACATCCGCATAGCACTTGGAACATATGGTCAACTGCAAAACTGTGTCCCTACCAGTGTTGGGCAAGTTACTCAGGAATTGTGATTACGTATTACTCCTTCAAAAGGGAAGTTTATTACTTTACTTATTACTGGGTAATAAAAGTAATTAGTTCCATTGCTAGTTACATTACTATATTACTTTCACAATCACTACCCTGCCTCGCCTTTTCTGAAAAATGACAACGTGTAGCCATGCTCATTTTGGGTTAGTAATTGTAATATAA
The DNA here is from genome assembly GCA_027564635.1 of Typhlichthys eigenmanni. Lineage (NCBI taxonomy): Eukaryota > Metazoa > Chordata > Actinopteri > Percopsiformes > Amblyopsidae > Typhlichthys > Typhlichthys eigenmanni. Next base: position 5,103 of record JAODUK010000880.1, on the reverse strand, counting down.
TTTCCATTTTGGAAATAGTCATTAGTTACACTACTAGTTATTGAAAAAAGTAATACAATTACAGTAACTAGTTACTAGCAACTAGTTACTGCCCAACACTGGTCCCTATATACTATATATTTTGGCCAAAGAGCACTTCAGCAGAATAGAGTCTCCAAGCCAGTCGACCTTCCTGTCTTACTGTGCCAACAATGCAGTGGCTAATAAACAGCTGATATTTGGTTCTTTGGCAGTCGGTTGACAGCGGGGAGAGAGAGAGAGAGAGAGAGAGAGAGAGAGAGAGAGAGAGAGAGAGAGAGAGAGAGAGAGAGAGAGAGAGAGAGAGTTAAGACAATAACGGCAGAAATTTCCTCCTGTGACATTGGAGGATATGCTGCTCCCAAGCAGGAATTGTTCACTGCGGAATGCGTGCATGGCAGGCTTATTCAATTGGCGACCCGCGGGCCAAATGCGGCCCACCAACTGCCCCCATGTGGCCCATGAGGGGATTGCAGCCTTGACCACTATACATTAGCTCAATATACTGTATAACTACTATATGAATCAAGTCAATATATTACTGTAAATGTGTTATTATCAACTGTCCTACAGCCAAGACATCATGACATAGCCTGTTTGTAAATGTAATGTAGTAGTCCGGACCTAATAATCAACGTGATGAGTGACATATGTGCACGTAGCTCTCATATGCTCCTGTTAGTGAGGATAATGGTTGGGTACTAGTCACATTTGAACCCATACTGGTAGGAATACCTGGAATCATTTGGTGCCAATAGTCTACCCAACATTTTTGCTGTTATTTTGTTGTTCAAAAGCCCATATGAGATTTGAATTTAGCGGCATTCCTATATAATTCTATAGAAAACCTTCGCCATTGCTGCAGGGTGGATGCTCTCCTTGTCTCACTCTCGTAGACGCCCACGTAAATACTTGTCAAAAATATGCGGCCCACCTACAGTCTCACTTGTTAAAACCTGGCCCACCTGAATTTGTAACTGAATAGCCCTGGTGTGCGTATGTGTGCGTGTGTGTGTGCACGCACGCATATGCGTCTGTTGTGTTTTGACTCGTCATCCCCTTGTAACATTAAATTCACTGTAGGCCCGCAAGATGCAAATGAGTGTCAATGTGTGTGCCCTTTTCCCCTCTCTCCCTCTCTCTCTCTCTCTCTCCCTCTCTCCCTCTCTCTCTTCTGGTCTCTGCAGAGCCAGCGTGACGCAGGGTGGGGAGAGCGTGCAGGGGTTTGGGGCGGGAGGGGCAATGACCGGAGAATGAGGGTAGATGATGCGAGAGATGAGGGATGTGTGTGTGGGAGAGGGGGGGGGGGAGAGAAGCTGGGGAGACGAGAGGGAGAGCAGGAGCGCACAACTGAGGGTGAGGAGCACAGGAGGAGAAGGAGGAGGAGGGGGAGGAGGAGGGGGAGGTGAGGGTGAGAGAGGGAGGCCAGTGAAGGGGAGAGAGAGAGGCAGACCACTGGGAGGACAGCAGAAGTATAGATCAACGGGGCCAGATGGAGGAAGGGCAGAGAGCGAGGGAGAAAGAGGAATTACACCTCCTCTTATCGCTGGCGCAGTGTGACCGCAGGCCGGCCGCCCTGTAGCGCTGATACGTCTGCCTGCCATTTTGTAAACAACACTGCTTATTGCTACGTTGTTGCTACGTTGCCTTGCAATGGCCCCTATACAGTACCTGTCTCTATACGTGTGCCTCATTGACTCCCTGCCTGTCTATCTACAAATCTGTGTCATCCTGTATATCGCAGCCTGTTCGGCTGGCTTTGTTTGTCTTTCCCGGCCTATCTTATCTCTCTACAAATCTACAGATCTTTATACGTTTCATTGTTGGCTACTTGCCCACGTAGGGTTGTTTGAAACCTCTGTGAATTCGTCCATGAACTCAGTTTGCATGAAAAGTGGCTGGGTTATGGGTTTAGGAGTTACACATGACTCACCAGTGCTAAGTTTGGAGTGTTTGGAGTGTTTATCGAGTGCAGACAAAGTTCAGTGTCACATTTAATACGTGAAAACAAACATGGCTGCCTGTCTGTTGTCATCAGGGTTTGCAATGGTGGGAACCTAATAGTGTTTTCATTAGGACAAGGATGTTGCTTTCGAGGCAGATTCTCTGGCTTCCTCTCTCTGTCTCTCCTACTTCATCTAAACCTCTCTCCCTACTATCTCTCTCTCTCTCTGTTTCTCCTCCTTCTTCTAAACCTCTCTCTCCCCTCTCTCTGTTTCTCCTCCTTCATCTAAACCTCTCTCTCCCCTATCGCCCTGTATGCCTCTGTGTCTCTCAGCTGACTTCAGCGAGATCACAGCCACTGAGTCCCGTGTTGTATGTGTGTTTGTGTGCCACGGGGTTGTGTTGAGGCATGTAATCCAGGCTCTCTCTCTCTCTCTCTCTCTCTCTCTCTCTCTCTCTCTCTCTGATGTCTACTATTGATGATGAGGAGAAACACACAGACAAAGACATTGCAGCACCATTTTGTCACCGTGCCTCTTTGCTCTCAGCATTCTCTCAGTTTTATTCATGTGTTTATTTATTTATTTGTTCATTTATTTATTTTATTGATGCATTCTGCCTCCTGGTCAACTGGATCTAAACACAGGATTCAAAGACTGTAAGGTTTCAGACAGCGCCATCATCTTGAGTTATTGAGTGCACAGAAGGAAGAGGCAAGATTTAATATTGTACATAAACAATAAACACTATTGTATTTCAAGCCCTCAATAATTTTTTTTTTTTTTACCACACTAATCATATACAAGGGCCTTGCTATAGCGCAAGTTATTTTGGCTAACATCGACTCACTGGGCAAATGTAGTGTCTCCAAATTTAGCCTCTTGGAATTTCAAGGCTGGTACATTTACCTATTCTGGCAAAATCATGTCTAGACACAGTCTGAGTATGAAGAACTGTGCATTGAAAGGTCGGGAGTGAATGCAATGCTTATTCGTATAGGCATAATCCAGGTAAGAGCTGGTTGTTCAGTTCATGTGTAATTGCGGTCCTGCTGAGCTATATTTAGACAGGAACCAGCCATGGGATGCATGTTAATAACAATAATAACAAATGCTCTAATTTCCTCCCTCACAGAGCATGGCTCAGTTTGACCTGCAGTGTGCTGTGTGGCCTGAAGGGGTCAGGGTTTGGTTGTGTCGTGATGCCCATGCTAACGTGTGCCATGCTAACGTGCCATGCCAATGTGCCATGCTAACGTGTGCATGCTAACGTGCCATGCTAACCTGTGCGTGTGTGTGTGTTGCTCCACAGGCTAAGGACAGCGATGATGATGAAGAGGTGGTGCAGGTTGACAGGGACCACTTCATGGATGAGTTCTTTGAACAGGTAAAACACACACATGATTAAATACACTTCAGATAGTACTGTAGGTGATCATACCTGCAAGCAAGTAGCTGATTCAATGCCAAACGTCCATGGACACGTTATAATTTGGACAGTTTGGAGGTTTGCTTCAAATTTGCTCAGGTCAGAAAACTGCATGTAGCAATACTAACATGGGCATGGGAGATGTCAGGAAAATGTCAATCAAGACAAGCGCCTACACAATCAAAGAAGAGGTCTACATTAACATATATATACACACTGTATACTGTATATTTACTGTATACATGCTGTGTGGCCTGAAGGGGTATATATACAGTATATATTTATACATAGACATACACACACACACATATATATATATATATATATTATATATATATATATATAAAACGTTAGAAGTGTGTATATATGTGCGTGTGCGCGCGCGTGCGTGCGTGTGTGTATCCAGCCCTCTCTTTAGTTGTGCCAGCCAATGTCCAATAGCTAAGAAGGATCATTCAAAATCTAGACTGGGTTCTGAGGTCAGGGGTTACTTCTACCCCATACCTCTCTCTCTCTCTCTCTCTCTCACACACACACACACACACACAAAGACAAAATTAACAAATACGGTACATTACTGTCCCTGTTTGACACCCTGTTAATCTCTGTCTGAGGGAGTTGGTTGTAGCGGTGCCTTGGTTCCAGATCCACCACTTCCTTCCACACATTACACAAGATGCCCTTGAGCAAAGGCTACTTCTGCAGTAGCTCTGTGACCAACAATTAAAAAATGATTACTATGCTCCCAGTAGCTCCCAGTAGCTCCCAGTAGCCCAACAGCAGCCCAGTAGACCTACTGGGGAAATTTCTGAAAAGTCTGTATAAGCAATTACTAATGTCCTATAGAGACCGTGTAATGTAATGTAATGCTTTACTAAAAGAACACAGGCTCTACAAAGTGTAATGCAATGCTATGTTGTTGTTTTGTATGTTTGTAGGCCTAACTGTTTTCTAACTAAACACAGATTCTCCATCCATCTTCTCCCGCTTATCCGGAGTCGGGTCGCGGGGGCAGCAGCTCCAGATTCTAAAGAGTGTGATTAGCCAATTTTGTATTTAACATTTTCTTTGGTAGCTTCCTGACCTTGTTTCTGACCTTGTGTTTCCAGGTTGAGGAGATCAGAGGCTGTATAGAGAAGCTGTCGGAAGATGTGGAACAGGTCAAGAAGCAGCACAGTGCCATTCTGGCCGCACCCAACCCTGATGAAAGTAAGGATGCTTTTATGCCTATTTGTGTTGTTCCAGATCAGTGGCTGAACCCATGCAAGTAGAGTTTTCGTCCCAGATTTATTTTTCGTGTTTACAATATTCGCAACATTTAAAGCGGAACATAACAGAGCCGTAACATTGTAGCATCGTGAGTAGATTTCACGCGAGACTGTTTTGACAGCCACAACTGTATTGTTTTGTTTGGTTTTACAGACATATTCCACGTTTATTGTTTTGTGTAAAAAGACACTGTGTTGATGTAACGCAGAACCACTAGGTGCTGATCTGAGTGAAATCTAATCCTCTTACTACTACGTACATGACAACAATGACAAGTTGCTTTTATCTCATGGTGATTCCCTTGGCAAGCATCCACAAAGGTGGGCTGCTATCATTCAGCTATAGGGCCCATTCAGCTGTGTGACGTTGGAGTGGTGAGGCGAGTGCAAACGAACGAACAAAGGAAAAGACACAGAAGCAGGAGAGGGGATGGCGAGCCACACG
>JAODUK010000879.1:0-13319 GCA_027564635.1 Typhlichthys eigenmanni | reverse complement strand
TACTCCGAGTTCCTCACGGATAGCTGAGCTTCTCACCCTATCTCTAAGGGAGACGCCAGCCACCCTTCTGAGAAAACTCATTTCGGCCGCTTGTACCCGTGACCCGTGATCCGGGTACAAGGATAAGGACTTGTAATAAGACTAAATGAAAAGAAAGACATATAAAAGACCAACTTTTTGAATATTCTGCCTATGCAGAAGACTGACCGTCATAACCTGCATGATGAACGAACCATCTAGAAGCATAATGTACAGTATGTTAGCAGAGGCACTCAAATGTCAGTCAGTAATGGCAGCCTGGTAGAGTAATCACCGCCAGCTCGGGAAGATAAAACACAGCAAAGAGAAGTGTGTTTGTAGCAGTGTGGCATGAAAAATGCACTCTGTTTACATTGAGTCAGTGCGCGCTCAAGGTAAAGACTGAAATATATTCACTCTATCAGCTCTTTCACAAGGCCGCTATACAGTAGCGCCCATTATTGGCGCATATACTTGCATTCATCAAGTCACTCTCGGTGCATAATTCTTCATTCCTTATCCTCAAATAGACATATGAATTTGTACATGTTTGCACAAACATTCCCATATTGTCCTCCCCTTTCTACAGCAGAAGCAGGCTGTTCCCGTACCCCCTGGTCGGCTAATCTGTTAATTCTACAGTCCATGAGCGAAGCTGACAATAAGGGCGATGGGCTTCCATGTGCGCACCCCCGGTTACCGGATCCGCACGGCGAGACCTGCTATTGTTACCGGGCCTTTCAAATGTAAATGGGCTTGTGAACACAACAATCGGGACAAGATACTGTCCTGAATAGATAGCGCAGGCAGCTTTGGGTGATCTCGGAGGTGCATTCCGGCGCCATTAAGCAAGCAAGGACCTAGTTTTGCACAGACGAGTGCGTTCGCGATCTCCAGAGAGCGGCTGCTCGGGGGTTTGAGGGGCGCTCACTGGAGCGAGTGTAGCGCTAATGCTAGCCATAACGTACATGAAGAAATTATATTTGTCTGCCTGAGACATACAGCACTGACACGCAGCCGTGGATAAAAATAAGTCCCCAACACACACGCACGCACACACACACACACAGAGACGCATAGCTTAAGTACACAGCACAAGCACACACACACACACACACACACATTCAGAGAATCTCAGTCATCCGTAGCCTCCTGCTCCATGCAGATGCGCTCACTACCTCGTTAACCTCGACCAATGGGAGCTGCCCGCTGCACAGCCGTCTGACTTCCTCCCTGCTCTTCCTTGCCAGGCTGGCATGGGAAGACCACACACACACATACAGACAGATACACACACACCCTACAGACAAAGTAGTACCCCACAGACCGTATAGACACCCTACAGACCATATAGACACCCTACAGACCGTATAGACACCGTACAGACCATATAGACACCCTACAGACCGTATAGACACCCCACAGACCATATAGACACCCTACAGACCGTATAGACACCCTACAGACCGTATAAACACCCTACAGACCATATAGACACCCTAGAGACCATATAGTACCCCACAGACCATATAGACACCCTACAGATCATATAGACACCCTACAGACCGTATAGACACTCTACAGACCATATAGACACCCTATAGACCATATAGTACCCCTTAGACCATATAGACACACTGCAGACCATATAGACACCCTACAGACCGTATAGACACCCCACAGACCATATAGACACCCTACAGACCGTATAGACACCCTAGAGACCATATAGTACCCCACAGACCATATAGACACCCTACAGACCGTATAGACAACCTAGAGACCATATAGTACCCCACAGACCATATAGACACCCTACAGATCATATAGACACCCTACAGACTGTATAGACACTCTACAGACCATATAGACACCCTATAGACCATATAGTACCCCATAGACCATATAGACACCCTACAGACCATATAGATACCCTACAGACTGTATAGACACCCTACAGACCGTATAGACACCCCACAGACCATATACACCCCAAATACCGTATAGACACCATACAGACCTTATAGGCACCCTACAGACCATATAGACACCCCACCGTCTGTTTAGGCACCCTACAGACCCTATAGACACTCTACAGACTCTATAGATACCCGACAGACTGTATAGACACCCTACAAACTGTATAGGCACCCTACAGACCCTATAGACACCCTAAAGACTGTATAGACACCCTAAAGACTGTATAGGCACCCTACAGACTCTCTACAAACCCTACCCTACAGACTGTATAGACATCCTACAGACTGTATAAACACCCTAAAGCGGGGGTGGGCAATTATTTTCACTTGGGGGCCACATTGATAATGTCAGATAACTTCGCGGGCCACGCTACTTTGTTAACAAACATGCTAATTCTTTTAAAATACAACACAAAATAGCTAATTTTGCTAACTTGCATATTTATGCATAAAGGCTTTTCTGATGCAACACAATTTGCATAATAAAACGTAACAGTTAACTTTAGCTATGTATTTTTTAAGCAGCAGTAAATAAACTAACATTTTGCAGAGCTCGTCGAGTAATTTAATGTTGTATTATTATTTTTAAATGTTTGATGTACCGGGCGGGCCGGGTAGAACGTCTTAAAAGGGCCGCATCCGGCCCCCGGGCCTGACTTTGCCCGGGTCTGCCCTAAAGACTGTATAGACACCATGCATGTGCACTGCAGACTAGACCCTGACACCCTGCATGTATAGGCTGTGTAGACACTGCGTGGGCATGACTGTGCTTTTCACAGAGAGGGCAGCGGAGATGACACAACTCTCTCTATGCATGGCTCTGGACAGAACTGTTCCCAAAGTGAATATGGTCCGGTTACAGCAGCCCCACTCCCCTCTTCCCCCATTCCCAACCGCATCCAGCGTGGACGAACACTGCCGCTACCCACCCTTGACTTACGGTAGCCATGGCAACTGCTTGGCGGAGCGGGGGCAAAGGTCAAGGGTTGAGGCGGAGCATGGCGGAGAAATCAGACCTGAAGGAATGTGATGATACCCCTCAAGGTGCTCCATGCTGTGTATAGGACCCACCCCCCCCCAGAACCTCATCCACTCTCTCTCTCTCTCCCTTTCTCCTGGTGTCCTTTACATCAGACGGGAGCCCACAGGTGGCCGCTTACGTACCGTAGCCATGGCGACCGCCCACAGAAAACCAGCCGAGTAGAGAGAGAGAGAGAGACAGATATTATATGCTGTAGAGAGAGATACAACTCATAGAGAGAGAGACGGGGTATAACATACAACATATATACAGTATAACATGCATGTATATATACATACGGTATGTACAGTATGTTATATATACATACGGTATGTACAGTATGTATATATACATACGGTATGATGTAAAGGACTGATGTTCACGTATGCATGCTGTTTTGTTATGCTTTGGCAACATTTTCTTTAAACTTTAATGTAGCACGTTTAAGTGAACTGAGAGACATAGAGAGGGTGAGAGAGTGAGAGAGAGATAATAATAGCTACTAATATGGGCTGTGGGTTATGTAGCAGCTATGGTACACTGATGTTTGTGTACTGTCCAAAGTGTATGTAACAGTTGTGTTAATGTCCAAATTGTTGGACAGGCTGTATTTTGTTTTGTTGCTTTGGCAACATTTTCTTTGAACTTTCATTCCAATAAGGCAAATTTAATTGAATTTAATTGAGAGAGAAAGAGAGAAATAGAGAGAAATAGAGAGAGAGAGAGAGAGAGAGAGAGAGAGAGAGAGAGAGAGAGAGAGAGAGACTTTATAACTGCCAGGTTAACCAATAGTGTGGTTGCACTGACGTAAGCCAACTGTTGCTCATGCGTAGTAGAAGTTAAACCTGTATGTGGGTAAAATGGCTTTTAAAATCTTATTTTAGGGGCAGAGTCAGCCAGGTTCCTCCACCGCGACCGCCCTTTTCCCCAACACACACACACACACACGTGCCAAGGGGGGGTGAACTGGGGCGGTGGGGGGGGGGGGTCTCATCCTGGCACAGCAGTACCAGGCCATCTGCCTGTCAGGACCTGTCGTCCGTCTCAGACCAACTATGCTACAGCTCTGGCCCCCCTCGTCACGTCCCACTCACGCACACACACGCACACGCACACACACATGTACACACACACTTCCCATCGCCGCAGATGGACAACCTCCAGAAAGGTGCTCCTCATGCTCGGGTTGTCATGCACTCACACAGGGAGGGGCGGTGCTGTCTCAGCAATCAATCCCCCCCCCCCCCACCCACACACACACACACACACACACACACACACCTGGGTGGTGTTGGGTGGGTGGGGTCACTGTAACAAGTGAGGCGCGGCGTGTTTGAACAGGTGGCAACGGGTTAAACAGCGGAGCGGTGCTCTGTGAATAAGTGATGTTCGCACGCACCGCTGGGCACGAGGCGTTCTCCTGACAGCTTTCCTGACTCTGCACACACCCCCCCCCCCAACCTCCCTCCCCACCCCCACCCTTTGACTTGCCGTCTGTCCAGTTTGTCTGTCCGTCTGTCTTTTGTCTGTCACCTCATTCTTGCATTTGAACTTCATCCATGCTAGCTTGCAATGGCCAGCCGCTGTCTGTCTGTCTGTCTGTCTGCCTGCCTGCCTGTCTGTCTGCCTGTCTATCTGTCTGTCTGCCTGCCTGCCTGTCTATCTGTCTGTCTGTCTGCCTGCCTGCCTGTCTGTCTGCCTGCCTGTCTATCTGTCTGTCTGTCTGCCTCTCTATCTGCCTGCCTGCCTGTCTGTCTGTCTGTCTGCCTGCCTGCCTGCCTGTCTGTCTGTCTGACTGCAGGACTGGGATCCTAATACAAGTCTCCCTCCTCCCTTCCTTCCTTCCTTCCTTCCTTCCTTCCTTCTTCCCTCCCTCCATCCTGACCCTAGCTCCACGCTAATACACAACATTGAGCATTTCGTTAGTGTGCAGTCGGTGGAGAGTGGCTGCTTTAGTATTTATTTATCATACAACAAACACAGACTCCTGCCCCCCATATGTATTTGTCTAATTGAGATTACATCTCAATTAAATGGGCTAATAACTTACTTAATCAAACACTCTTTACATTCTTCTTCTTATGCCTTATCTTCACTGTGAACTTTGCTCCTAAGATTTTTTGATAGTGACATGTTCCTCTAATTTAACAATGTACAGTAACCTCCAGAATGCATACCTTTATTATACACAATATAGAAAGGAGACCTAAAACTAAAAATGTTCTGGCCCATCTAATGACTTGCCCTACCTACTAGTACTGTAGTTCCAATAAGATATTTTAAACATGAATATAGCAGCAAACAACTAGTGTCTATGATAAAGATATTCGGCAGTGTTGTCACTGTTTCACATGTAGGCTATTCACGTGGGTTTTTGCAAAGTCTCTGTTTATTTATTTTATTTTTTATGCTGAATTAGGCTATTTAGTATATATTTGCATTATGATGAGCTCCCAGGTGATGTTAAGAAGCATTAACTGACACGGATTTGGACCACGTAGAAAAAATATGTTTGTTTTCACCGAGTTGTCTTACTAAGCAATCGCGCAAGGTCACTTCTGGGCGTTCATTGACCAGACGAATAGTGCAGTAATGGTGTCCTGAGGAGAGAATGACATCAGTGTGTGTGTGCGTGCACGTGGCCCACAGGCATTTGTTTTGGTCTGAGATGCTGGTGCTTATTCTGACATCTACTGTAGTGGCAGACGAGATTATACCTAGTTTCTTTAAATATGTACCACATGTCAGTGGCGTCAAGGCGTAAAGTTTTGTTTTGACAGCATAGCATGTGTAGCGTGCGCAGTTGATGCATATACTGAAATATTGTTCCCATCCTTATCATGGATGCTACAACCCTGCATTCTGAAATTGCACACCATTAGTGTGGACTAGAGATAATTCAGACACAGCTGGTGTCAGTTTACACAGTAAGGGATATGTCAATCAAACAAATATGTAATAAAAATGCATATTGAGCAATCAAAGAAGAATAACGTTATCAAGGCACCTCATTTATTTACCACCACAACAGGTGTTCTGAACCATTTTAATTGAGACAGTTTCTCAAGTTGGGTGGAGTTTCCCCTAACAGGTGCAACTGACATAGGGTAGTCAAGGAGATGTCAATCAAAAGTGTGTACACCCCCACACAGTCCTGAGAAAGGGTCTAACCCACCACATTAACTCACAGTCTGTGGGTGGATGGGGAATGTCGACTTTTAATCCCCAGAAACTCAATGCAAAACGTAAACAACAAAAAAACAACTGTCATCCACCGAAAGTCTCAACTTGACCAAAACATTGTTAAAATTATTATTCCAGTGTGACCGGTAATGTTTTGAATGTATTGCCACTGCCAATACAGGTGGTTTCAGTCTCATAAGGTTACAGTATAGTGTGTGTGTGTGTGTGTGTGTGTGTGTGTGTGTGTGTGTGGGTGTCAAATGATGGCATATTCCCATTTCACATGAGTGGAGGGCTATGCAAAGGTCCCTGCACTCTACCAAGGCAAATGCAGACAGCCATGCACTTAAACGCACACACAAACGCACGTCCGCACGCACGCACACAGTACATAATGTAAATACTGTAACCAAATGCAACATTTCCCAAAATGTGCTGCTATGTATATCCACCTCACGCGCACACACACACGTAAATGTGCCACGTATACTGTACACACAATACAACCTTTTCACGGTATGTGGACATCTTATTAGTGGAACAAAAGCACATGTGATGTTCCCCTATTCACTGGGGGGGGATAAAATCTGTGGATTAGCACGAATCCAAACCAGTTTGGACATTTGGAATAAAGCCAGCCTTCTTTCACGCTGCCCTTCTTTTTTTCAGTTGTTCGATCTCTTTTGCTATTTGCACATACAGTATATACTGTACGGAGCACTGTAGAGGCACATTGCTCGTTGAAGAAGGCTTCAACCAAGTAGCCAAACTGTGAGAAAAAAGGGATTGTAGTCAGAGGGACATAATTAGTCAGAGACAGAGACAGAGAGATTCAGCAGGAGTCTCTCGGGAGTCCCACCCCACCACCCAACCCCAGAAGAAGGTTAGATCTTCTCTGTCTCAAAACGCTTTGATGTTTGCATGGACCCGAGCACCCAAGAGTTAACTCTGTGGCTTTACTAAAGGCCCTCACACGCTCTTCTATTTTTTGTTAAACTCAAATTAGCAATTCAAATGGGTGGCTATTTGGATATGCTTGCCTGCTTTTCCTCCCCTCGGCTTTCCAGGCAGTTTGACAATATTTTAGTTAAGCCCCATTCCCCTTTAACACAACTGTAGTGGTGTGTGTGTGTGTGTGTGTGTGTGTGTGTGCGTGTGTGTGTGAAGGAGGGAGGGTAGGGATGGATTGGGGAGGATGTGGGGTGAAAGTTCAAGCAGTTGGTGGTGGGGTTTGAGGAGGGACAAACGGCCGACAGAGTGGCCCTTGTTTGTTTCGTGATTATTTTATTTAATTTGCACTTAACTGGGGGAGAAGAAATGTCCATCACGGATTATTCAGCGCCGCCGACGGGAGACATTCTCCGCTTTCCTGTGTCTTCCGCTCAGAATGGCAGTTGATTCTAAGCTGACATGTCAGAGGAATTGTTGTCACAAGTCCATCTGGGGAGCCGTACATTGAAACAGTTTGTGAATGGCTGTACTTTCAAAAAAATACTTGGCAGTTGATTGGATGAACCATCTGGTTGTTTTCACTGTCGACACCATGGTCGGCACACCTAAACCACACCCGTATAGCTATAAACACGCTGATTGGAAAGTTCAGTTGCAACTCCTACACGTTCAAAATGATTCTGAGACTTTCCAGACTGATTCTCACGGCGAAATTAAACTGAAGCTTGCGAGATCAGGATGGTCTCGCTAGGCTAGGTTGATTCCATGTCAAGATGGACTGTAAAATGGATCATCTGCTTCACATTTATGTTATATTTGAATGTGAAAGTGTCAAATCTCTCAAATTCAAAAAACTCTCACACTGCTGTAGCCTTTAATTTGTATCCTCCTCACTTAATGCAAGCGTTACATTGTTTAATCCTCATAACATCAAAACAATATGGCTGCTGAGAAATTCTGTCTTTTTCTCAAAGATATTAAAGCTACAATCCGCTATTATACGTGGTGCTGCTATAGGTCCAACAAATGGCATTTCACATTTGTCATTTACCACTTTATTGTTGTCAAAATCACCTAAACTGGAAAGTATAGTATCTTAGACATACAATAAATTCTGAACACTGAAGTGACTGTTACATAAAAGCATATTGACTAATCTGTTCCAGTTTGTCAGCCAACAGCTCCCCTGGTGTTCACTTGGCTGTACTGCAGAGGCACTTGAGCAGGAGTGATAGTGAAAGGGAACATACAGTAATGTATGTCTACAGATGGCGGTCCCAGCGCCGGGGCGGCTGTAGCTAGCGATTACGATTAGAGGCACCTTCAGGACAAGGCTTACATAAAGATAGACACAAGCACACAATGACAAAGATATACACACACACACACACACAGGTTTAGCTTGTGCATGCATAGGCACAAGCTCTCCTAATGCAAATTCACAGATACATAAACATACAAATGAGCATACGAATGGCAGCCGGTTGTACTGGGGTACAACCGAGATTAAATATCCATTACTTCCTCTGCCTCTCTGTGTGAGATGTGAGCAAAATATGACAACGACAGCAGCTAATGAGGCCAGTGAAATATCTACCCCCGCCCGCCCTCAATGTGTGGGCCTCGCTGTCCTCGACCAGGCAAGAGGGGGATTCTGGGATATTGCTTGGCACAGCCCATCCAATTTTGGCCTGATCAGATTCTGTATTTGCACAACAATTTAACAAACACATTTTTTTGACAATCACACTGGCGGTTGTGACATTTGAGAGCCTAATGCAATATGCATTGTGGCCTCTTGGTCGATGTCCAGCCAGTGTCTGGTTGATTAGAGACGTTTGTCCCTGTAAAAATGTATTCCAACTCTTTGCATAAGCAATATATTTAAACTTAGTGTGTCATCATGTGTGCCTTTCACGCATGGCGAGTCCCGGTTCTGTGGCGCGGCGCTAAGTCAGCGCTCCACTTAATAAGTCCTTTTCATTAAACAAGCGCTCATTAAACATTAATTCATTCACTCATCCTCATTTGCATTTTCTCATCATAAAAAACGGCATTCATGAAACATTCATTTGTTCACATGCGCTCATTTGCATGGTTTCAAAATGCGTTCTCTGATGAGCGAATTGGCCCCAGAGAGAGAGAGAGAGAGAGAGAGAGAGAGAGAGAGAGAGAGAGAGAGAGAGAAAGGGCAGTGAGACGAGGTGAAATGGGATGGATAGTTATTACTCCATTTGAGCAAATTTCCTGTAAATGAAGGTAGAAATTAGATTACATGTTTCGCCCTAGTCTTTATGAGGAAGCACTCACCATGAAATAGTTACCTGTTGCAAATTATAAAGACTACATTTTGAAATTTCAACCCTTGACAGTGAATTCATATAGTTTACAGCAATAAAACAGCAACAAAAAAATGACCTCATCAAGCATATTGACCACAGCAGGCAAAATGTAATGTCATGAGACAAGGGAACAGAATCATTGGATAGTTCTAGAGTACAAGTCAAACATTTGGACACATACAGTAAATTGACTGCATTTAGATTTCACTTGTCTAACCTTCAGGCCACTCAAAGGGATCTACGTATATTGCCTTACATTAACCCATTCACACGTTCAATCACAGATAGTGGTGTCAGCCTCTTCCGTCCATCAGCACTACGTCACATAAGCGACTCATGGGTTTTATGATAATGTAAGCTCGAGAGGACTTTCAGGGAAGTGAGGAAATAGTGCAAATCAAGTTAAACAAAGAGTAGATGTCACCAAACCTCCACCAAAGGCTGCAACGTAATTCTAAAGGCCGGTGTGTCGGTAAATCACGCGCAGGAAGACCCACTAATGGAGAACATTTAGTTCTATTGCTACACTCCATAAGAGTCGGAGTCCTGCCAAAGAAGTAATTGCCAGAGTGCATCTTGCAATTGAGAATGAGGTGAACAAGAACAATATGGTAACAGAAGACGGCCTGCAGAAAACATGACGCGATCGGCGTTTGTCTTTGATGAGGATCATGCCACATCTTAGGAGGATCTAACGCGGAAATCCCAGATGATTCACAAAAGAAACATCCTAGCGCCACTCTAGGTCAACAACCAAACACAATGTCAGGTGTAACATCAAAGCCTACTAGCGTTCAGCTGTACCTATTCATTTGATCTACACTGGATGCGTGGGCTCTTTCCAACACCTCCCGTTTTCTCAAACAGGCAGGAAATCAAAGGAATTATTTTGCGGTGGTGGAGAAGTGGGTGCTGGGGGGGGATGGGGATGGGAGGGGGGGGACGACAACGACAAGACTTTGCTCTTCCCGGCAGTACAACTCACAGAGCACACGTGGTAGCCGTGCGAGCGCGCCGCACCACGCAGGTGTATGATGAATGGAATACCGATGATGCCCCCGCGAGACCTTCACCGCGCGCCCGTTTCTAAGCCTCCCTGTATAGGTTTCGCTTCCTCCCCGCTTCCCTCCTCGTCGGGGAAGACATCCATCTGAGTGACAGGTTGTGTGACGCACCCCCCTGGGCCTCACGGAGCAGAAGGAGTACCGTCATCATAAATATCCTCCCCTGGGAGTGCGTTGGACATGGAGCTGCCACAGTCACCATAAATCAGCCAGATCGTATATAAGCCTAATACCTGTGTAGTGTGGACGACTGCACCTAAGGACTGCTTGGCCAAAAAAAAAAAGCAGGACTACATCAAATAGTTTGCAAATTGAAAATAAAGTGCAGTTGTGTGTTTCCACCAAGCACTACAAATGGGCTATCGCATTTAATTAATAAAAACAGTTAAAGGGCTTTCAGCTTGTCAAACACGTAGCCAAGTTATTAACTCAGCAGTACATCGCATAGCATTTAATTTGCTCGTCTGCAAGGAGAATACAAAACCTAAAACTAAACTTTACATAGTTGCAGCTGAAGCAGTGGGCCTGTGTGTGTGTGTGTGTGTGTGCGCACGCACAAGTGTGTGTGCGTGGGTACGTTTGTGGTGGTACCCCCCCCCCCCCCTTCCCCCCCAAAAAAGATCAAACGTCTCATTAAAAGGAAACAATAAATAAATAAATAAATTAAAACCTTTTCCAAGTGTGTGACACAACGTAGCCTATAACAGACTGTTGAACAGTAAATGACAATATCCAGTGGCTCTCCTCCACTGTCCTCCAACTGCCCTATCCGTCTCCCCGCAGGAGCGTAAGCAGCAGGCATATATTCCTCCCTGCGACGTTATTAAAGATTACAGCCGATAATCACCGGTAGTATCATCACGCCGAATGAGGGGATCAGCCACTACAATTTCATCATGCGCAGAACAGTTCACTTGGACCTGGGGGAGGTGAAGAAGGGGTGGGCTATGTTCTCATATTAGGCCAGTGGGCCCCGAGGGGAGATTGTCAGTTAATCTGAAGACTGACATTGTTAAAAGATAAGACTGGAGCAGCCAGGGTTTTTTGGGGGCGGGGGCTTAAATTATACCCCGCAAACCACATGAGCGTTGGCTCCAAGCATCTGTTTGCATTAGAGATGTGGCACCACAACCGTCCTGTTTCGTTGGACGGCAGCGCTGGTTTTAACTGCTATTGTTGGGTCATTCCGGACGCAAGAGTGTGTGTTGCACACTCGTCTCATAACCAATTGCAGTATACATTCAATTAAATTCACATTTATTGCCAAAAACACAATGTGTAATGAAATGAAGGACATAATAAAGACTAAAGACCTCTAACTAAACCCTGCCATGGTTGTGTGTGAAAAGCGTAAGGACCTCTACCTCTTTATCGGCTTGTGTAAGGCAGCTTATCAGCGTACTATCGTTGTCTGAGCCACAGCAGTGGACACCTCTTCATTCTGTCACTCACAGAGAGGAGAGGAGGTTGTGGAATACAAATCAGGCTGTGACACAGAGAGAGAGAGAGAGAGAGAGAGAGAGAGAGAGACAGAGAGAGAGAGAAAGGGGTGACAGTTGGTTATCAGGAACACCCATACAGTAAAGCTATGTTTTTAAAATAACTACATGTTATTTTTGAATGCGGAATTAAAGCATTATTATATGCGTATAATAGCCTACACCAGCGGTCTGTCCCGTGTTAATAAACAAGTGAAAGGACAAAAGAATAATTTGTGTTTTACAATACTAAACAACACAATGTTGTCTCAATGTTAGGCCAAACAAACACTTGCGGTAGATTAATGAGAGAAAATAGAGAGTAACAGACAGTCCAATGACAAACCCACTAGAGAGCAGCTGCTTATCAGATTTGTGATGTGAACGTGTCTATACATTCTTGACAAAGACTTTCAGTTGACTGAAATCTCTTGTTTTGTGTGTGTGTAAATTTACACCTCAATCAATATGTTTATGCAAGCGGTGAGATATCCCCCTTCTTCATGAATCGCGAATTAGTGAGCTGGCAGATTTTGCATTTCAACCCAAATTCACATTCAAATGGCTCTCTGTTGCATAACTAGCCCAGAATGTCTCAAACAACACAGCAGTTGCTAATTAATGTGAGACCCACAAGCAAGGTCATTATCACAACACTTCAACTATCACTGCTCTGTAGCATTGGTGTTGTACCAACATCATTATTCTGTTGGAGAAGAAACAATAATGCTTTAGCTAGACTAATGGCAAAATATTGGTCCTAAACAATGTACAAATCAGCGTGAGACTTGTTTTCTACCTCACTATTACACAACACCACATGAAATGATACGTCCATTAGGGATGAATTTAACTTCGAAAGGTCAACTCCTTTAACTTGCCTTTAAAGCTACAAAGACACGGCAGGCAGTATCAAGAAGCGCGCCCTAACCGACAAAGGTCTCCAGGCCAATTTTCCAGAACAAACACAATGTCACCTCCCGCAAATGCAAATCATCCTATCAACGGCATCTTAAAAATTCATTAAATAAAACCTCCGCGGCCCAACCCCTACCCATCTCCACTAATGGCATGTCGTCATGAATAATGTATGAGCGAATTATAAAGCCCCTCGATCTTCTGATACAGATCCACCTGTGTTGCAAAACAGCACCCTGGTTGTGGTAATTACATTTCCATTTCATAGTGGCGTGCATGGGAGTCACTCCATCAGATGTCTCCAATAGGGCCACACACCAATGGCCACTGGAGGGGGAAGGGGGGGGGGGGGGGGGGGGGGGTTT
>JAODUK010000878.1:0-13319 GCA_027564635.1 Typhlichthys eigenmanni | reverse complement strand
CTTACTGAAGCTGCTGCCCCCGCGACCCGACTCCGGATAAGCGGGAGAAGATGGATGGATGGATGGATAAAAAAAAAAAAAAACAGGCTACTAAGTCATTAACTCCAAACCCTTTCTTTGCCTTACAGCCGTCAAAGCTACATTAGCACACATTTAACTGGCTATCTGGTAGGCTAACTTCAATACACTGTTTCTATATACCCTATTGGCATTTGGCAAATACATTATACGGAAAAACATTCATATTTGATTACCCTAGTCACACACATGCGCAAGCACACACACACACACACACACACAGAAAGCATGAGAGAAGACAAATGTATTATTCAACACTCCTGTTTCCTAGTGAGGTGGATCAGTGTAGGGCTAGGGTGCATAATACATGTAGGCTATAAAAACAATGTTCAGCTTGAAATATATCAGTAATGCCAGCATCCACTGTGAACACACTCACACACTCCTCACAAGCTTATGTTTAGTATGTACTATTTACATCTTATGTGTATACTCATGCACACTAATTCATACTTTCTTATCCTGTTCTTCAGACCTCCTGAGCTATCCTGATAAACAGGTAAATGCAATCCATAATTATTGTCATAATGTTGAAAAGGCTGTATTTTATGCATTTTGGAAAGGCGCCTCTCCACTGTGCTGTGGTGAGGAGGATCAATAATTCAACATTTGTCTCTTTAATGTTATGTCCCCAGAGGTCGCCATCTTCTGCTCTGACCCTTTTACAGCTCAGTGCCTGCGGTTATCCAGCTAGCATTAAAGCTACGTGTCAGCTATAGATAGAAGGGTTTCAGTTTGTGCACGCGTGTGTGTGTATGCGCGTGCATGCGCTGAAATTTACATGAGAGATTATCCTTGTACTGCTGCTAACATGGCTGACCCCATCCAAAGGGATTCTGGGATATCTCCTGAGCGGGGTGTCTCAGCAAGGACGGGAAATGAGAGTCTCAAATCACATCTCATCTAATAAACCTAATAGAATGCTCTCTATTTCTCTCTTCCTTTGTTGCCTGACAGCCAGACAGACGTCAGTCAGCCAGATAGCTGAAATGTTAGTGTGTGAATTAATCTAACATATGCTGAGATTTAAATTCAAAAGAATGCAATGTAAAAATATAGTCTTAAACAAGTTGTCTTACATCTATTACAATCTTTTTTGAAAGTATAACATGTTTAAACAGGTGGATTCATTATTAATTTGCTGGTCATTATGCACTTTCAAATTACATTTGAATATTTATGTTTGGAGTAAGAGTTTGTTATGGATAGATTAGTAACATACAGTATATCTCTCCTTTGCTTGTTCATCTGGCTGAGGTATTTTGTTTTGGCTGCTGGTGTCAAGGTAACTTTCAGGCCAGTACTGTAGTTACACAATTGAATAATGAATGTTTTGTCTGTAACTTCTACTCCAATATCCAGTATCAGTGTGCACAGACAGACAAATACAATATATAGGCACACACACTTTCGATTTCTTGTTTGTTTACTGTGTTGGCTAATCAGAATATTAAGATATATTACATACCTCCTCTTGGTTTTAACTGTCATCACTCTCTCTCTTTCCTTTATCGCTGGACAGTACACTGCTGTATTTATTTGTCAAACAAAAACAATAAAACTCCCTTTCTCATAAGCTCCTCCCCAACACATTGGAAACGCATTGTGAATTATATTGACGTAGGACAGTTGGATAGGGGACTGCTAAACCAATAATAATGCTTCTGAGGGAGTTTGTTCTTGAGATTGACTAACCCTAACTTTAATTGCTCGATGCATATAGTATGAGCCATATTTATGAAATAAAGTATAAGGTAAGGTGGCAACTGTAAAAGTGTATATGCTACATATGGAATCATTGCAAATGAAAGTAGAGGGAGAGAGAGAATCATGTAACCTACACTGCTACATGCATGTTGTGTCTGGTGGGAATGACTGGTAGAACTCTGACCCATGCAAACTCTCCTATCACGAGGTCTCTTGTAGGCACGGCCCACAGATGCCTTCACTGGAAGGATATTTCAAACAATGATGCCTCCTTGTGACACACAAGGACGTCACAAGGCCACTTGTAGAGGTCTTCCTTGAGGTAGATGATAAGAAGGTGTGTGTGGAGGGGGGCATTTCACTTACAGAGACAAACCACAAGTCCATCGGTGGAGGTTGAATAAGCTGTATCTTTATTGCACATTCCTGTTGGGTCTTGAGAAGACCTTTCACCTTTTGGACTTGACCAAACACTGGTGCCAGGTGGTAGGAAGAAGTTGCTCCTAGGAGTAAATCTACGATCAAATTTGCACATATGCTCATGAGACGTAGGGGAAATAGGGAGGTTCTACTGGGCCTAGATCTACGTTCATGGAGGAACCTCATCCTTATGTTACTGTGTGTTAGCAATAAATCAAATACTGTTCCACAGAATGCTGGGACATACTAGCCTGCGTGGAACTCATTAATTTGTCTCAGGAATCTGCAGTCCATACAATCTTCTCCATCACACATGTAGGCTATCATTCTTGTTTAAGGATCCGCCCCCCCCTTACTGTATGTTTTCTGTGACAATCCTGCGACATGCTTCAAATCTTCATTTTGGCAAACCACAAATAAATTAAAGCACAAACATTCATATAACACAATGTGACAATTTAGGATGCTTAGAACAAAAAAAGTACATACAGAACACAAAAAAGAAGCGCTTGCTGTTTGTTATCTCCATATTTTTTTCTTGCTTTTCTTGAAAAATAACTAAAGATATAGCTAGCTACCAATTACGTATCACATGCAGATATACAACATAATCAACTCATCCAGTTAGTGTCTGCAAACTACAAGTCTAAACTATATCACAAAATTATTCTCTTGAAACCTCAGTTTTGAGATGTTGTCATATAATATTTTATTTTAAATATTCCCCCACTCACAAGCTAAGAAACACTATACGACCAAACGTGAAATGAATAGCCAATCAGAGAGGATTTTCACACTTTAACCACGATCATATACCAGATGGTACTTTTTTCAGTACACAAAACATTCTGTTTTACATACAGATAAATGCAATACAATGGCCTTTAAACTGAAACTTCACAATCCCAGAGTATCTTATGTGCAGTGTTAGACCTAGTATGGACTGTTCACACACACAAACATTCAAGCTATCATAGACACATTATAGGACTGTTTTTCGTTTTTTACCACCCTTTCCTGCAGAAAGAGAAGAGTGACAAATGTCAAGCCCATTTCTGCTCCCCCACCCCACAGGTCTCTAATAAAGCTCTGTCCAAATGCCAAACCAATTAACAGTGTTGCTGTTGCTGGCATTTAGCTGGCAGCCAGCAAAACAAACACTGGAGACACCAAACAGGCGGTGGCTATGTGTAGCGATCGATTGAAAATGGACGCTTGTGTTACTGTAACTCAAAGACGGCGGTGTAGAGTCAATCACATCAAAATCTGCTGTGAATAGTGCGTGTGTCTCTTCTGGTCAGCCAACTTGTTCAAAAGAGATGACGGTGTGTGCAACAAATACTAAAACATTTTTCGCCATTTTGCATTCCAGCTGGCATTTGAAGGCGCGGGCGATAAGAATCAAAGCTTGTTGTCGTCCGTGCACCCCCCTCATCCACCGTTCCCCCTCTCAGAAGACATCAGTCAGGAGAGGAATGGAGCGCACTCCTCTGCCAGAGCTGCACTTGTTTCAAACGCTACTCCATCTGTGTCAGCGCTCCGCGTCTGTCCATCTTCATTCGAGGGCGGCACTGTCTCGTGTGCGTGCGCGCACGTGCACACACCTGGGGCCGCCGTGCGCGTGTAGCGGAGCACAGCTAAATGTCCATGCTAGTAAACAGTGTTTGCTAATGCAAGGCTGCAAAGCGGGGCTCAGTAGCACACACTAGCTCACGATCACAGCTGATACTCAGGATAAAACACAGACTGTGCCACAACACAGCAACATCTAGCGAAACACACTCCCTTCAGCCAAGAGTCCTTGCTCACAGTAAATCTTTTGTTTAACGTTTTTTTTTCTACTTAAAGGGTTATTTTTCCTGCTTTCTGACACAACCAGTACCTAACCCGCACACATACACACACAGCCCACACCGAGGCCAGGCCAACAGTTGTACCATCTGGTATTTAAATCATGATAAATTAATCTCCTTCCTCCTCTACACACACATTAATGCACAAGCAGAGAGATAGAGAGAGAAATAAATTATGGTGACTGTCATTCTATTTATCGTACATAGCCTCTGCATGAAGCAACTGGTGATTTTTTTCCCTCCATTAGAAACCAATAACCGAATATGCAACAGTGAGCTCTAAATTTAGCCACAGAGAGAACAAGCGCACACGAGAGAAAGAACGAGAGAGCGAGAGAGAGAGCACAGCTCCACATAAATTACAATCGTCATGTTGCACTGAGCTGTGAGCGTCATCACATTCGAGTGGAGGGGGAAGAAGAGTGGGTATAAATGCCAGTGTGCTGCCCGTCTATTAAACATTAACGGTTTCATTTATATGCAAATGAACCGGCAGCCGAGAGAGAGAGAGAGAGAGAGAGAGAGAATGTGAGGCGGAGGAGAGAGGAATGTCAGTAATCTTTCTGTAGTCTTTCGCACGAGTTGAGAGTTCACACAGCGTGTCTGTTTGTTCCTGACGCTCATGGGTGCACGTGCTAAAAAAAAAGAAATCGCCCAATAGGAGCGCGCCCTCTGCCACACGCGCTCCCAGCGGTCGTCCAGGAAGGCAAGTTCACACAGTTCACATGGCTCACACGCGCGCACACACACACACCTCCCTCTCTGCGAGGCATCCCTCCTCTGGGGAGAGCTGTGGTGGGGGGAGGAGGAGGAGGAGGTGCACATTGGGGTGGTGGGGTTATTGGCAAAGTGCTCCCTCTCTGACTGACTGTTGTGGTGAGATGAGAAGAAGAAAAGCAGGCAGGAGAGAAAACAACGCCACGGGGTGGAGCTAGCATGGAGCTAGCGTGGAGCGTCAGTCTGCGTGTCGGGGCTACCTGGGGCTGCTCCGGCTAGCGTGTCAGCGCGTGGGGGTGGGGGTGGGGAGGCGGGGAGGATAGGGCTGGTGGGGGCTGAGGGGAGAGGAGGGGAGAGGAGGCCCTCAGCCATCAGACACCGGAGGGGAGACCCAGCCGTACTTCTCATGGGTCTTCACCAGGGACTTAAAGGTTGCCTCCGCTTCTTTGCGGCTGAACGCCTTCTTGGACTTGCCTGCTTTCCTGCAGATCCTCCCCTGAGAGAGAGAGAGAGAGAGAGAGAGAGAGAGAGAGAGAGAGAGAGAGGTAATGATTAAAGAAATGCTTTATTTCTGTTTTTCAGTCAATCTCCCCTAATCTACTGAACATTCATACTGACACACAGTGGGCAGTAGATACACAGACAAGTCAGGATATGATTGTATACAGGACTGTAAGCTAGGGTTATAGGGTTCAATCCCCAGGATTGGACACACCGCTTTCACAGCCATGACGTGGATGTGGTGGTGTGGGGAAAGGCTTTCTCAAACTGTCAACCACATCTTTCTATAGCATACCATTGAAGCATTAATCTTCCACAGCAGATATGACTGAACATGACAGTGTGCTGATATAGGGCCCTGTGACCCTCTTAGTACTCGTGTGAAATGCATCTCAGCCACGCTACGTCTGATGGAGTAGACTAATAATGGTGCTGATACCTTGGTGAAAGCCACTCATGTTTACACGCACAGAAATATACACAGGAAGCTACTTTTAAATGTGGAATGGAAAAAAACAAAGAAACAAAAGGCACGATGATAAACCTGCCCGTTCTGTCGCTGGCTGAAGTCTCCTCTGGAGGATGTGTAGGAGGATGAATAGAGGAGCGTTGGAACGGTGAGATGCGCAGCCATAAAACAGGACATGGGATTCACAGCACAACATTTTAACAAACTGCTGACACCACTGCTCACAAATGAAAAGGCCTGTCTATGGACTGCTATACAATACACACTATACATTTCTTCATACACACAGCAAAGCCGACCAATTGCCTTCAAATAAATAAATGTATGTTTAATTTTTACAGAGCATTACGACAGAGCCGTTCATCAGAGGCGTTTAGACTCAGCAAGGTCAGCGTCTTGTAATATGCCCCACAGAAAGCAAATTAAGTAAATATGAAGATCAAAATAGACTAATGCGAGAACACCTCAGGCACACAGTGGTACCATCTGGTTTAATAGATGGAGCTCGTATCAAGTCAGCATTTGTGCCAGTGGCACAAGAAACAATAACTAGGGTAACAGAATTATCCTTGGTTGTGCAGGAGAACATTCTACCCTGCCACTACAGCTGGCCCCAACTGAAGGCTGGTTCATTTATAGCTGTACTCATAACCTCATGTTTCTCTTTGCATTACAATACAGGAACCAGGAACAAGTCAGGGCAGGTCATCATATCAACGGACTATTACTATTTTGGACCCAGGATAGTTGGGAACAACGGGCCGTGACGGGTACAAACACTCTGGTGGCTAGGTTTGTATTTCTACAGGGTTCTGATTCAGATCACATTTCTCCACGCAAACCTAAAAGCACTGCAGTTTAACATTACATCATTAGAAGCCAGGCAATGCCGTTTTCACCGTCGTGCCATGTTGGGAAGCACCCGGGACAATTGGTCTGCTAGTTACTGTCACAGAGGAGACTGGAATAAGATTTATGGAATATTAATACATTGCTCTTTATGCATATCATCACATGCACCATATGGCCACTGTCACCACCTCAAAATGGCCGCCTCAGCATCTGATGCACCAGTGCTATGGCAATCGGCCATTGTTAATGAGGTTTGATTGCCATGGTGATTGTGCTGAACATCACGTCATCATTAAATGAGTCACTGTGTGTAGTTAATGTACACAGACACACACGCGCATGCACACACACGCACACAACCGTGTACATTATCGGTCCACTGCGTGGGCGATTCCACAAATCAGATCAAAAGACCTGAGGAACCCGGATTAAAAGGACAGATTGAGATTTGCATGGTTCAGCATCACATATGTATAAGTAATGTGCTTGTGTGTGTCTGTGTATGCGTGTGTCCGTGTGTGTGTGCATGCGTGCGCCAGAGAGCCACGGGCGCTGCTGCTCACTGCCATGTCAGTGTTTATCAATATCATCCGAGCGTTGTCGAGACTTGAGAGAGACTCGCCAGTCTAAAGTGGCTGATGGGTAATTGTGTGAATGGATATCAGTCCATGAAAAGGGAAGGTCCCAGTGCATTATGGGAAAAGGCTTGGGGCTGGGCGATTGCATAACACAGACCCATGTGCTCAGGGGGTCCGGATAAACACAACGAGATTGATGGCATCCATATCACCATCACCTTTCTCGTCTATTTGGACAGATAGCCATACATAATGGCTACGGGTTTTTAAAGGCATATACAATCCATAACATTTAAAATCGTATACTTATATATTAGATATTAACAGCTAACATGCTAAAATAAACGATGCATCTTCCAATTTTGTCAGCTAGTGACATTTTTGAATGCCTTGCCTGGATTCCCTTCATGAAATATTGCACACATATGCCCTTCATGTTATAACTTTCACATATGGGATACAGTAAACTGATATAAATGTGTGTATGCACACGTGTGACAGCGTGCTCACGTGCGTGCATGTGTGTGTGTGTGTCCCTCTCATGTAGGGGTTTTGTTGACTTTGAACTCTGCATCTGTCATCGTGGCTCTTCTTCCAAAGATAGAATGGGCATTAAACATCCGTATAGTCGCACGGAGACACGACCGAGGACGTGTGTAAATACAGACGTGATCCTCATCTCATGATGCGGTGGAGACAAGTTCATCTGCCGAATATTATTTGGGAATACCCCCCACCCCGGACACAAAAAGACATTGTTAATCGATAAAGTTTGCATTAGCAAACTGAAGAGGTATCTGCACCATAATTATAAAAAACTAGTAGCTCAGTGCAGGCTTACGATGAACACACGCAGCGGTGATAAAGGAGGAAAATGGCACAAAGCTATAAGGGATATAAACTCTAATGATAACTTGGGGGAGGATTTTTAAATTATATATCTGGGAAGAAAAATAGTCAACATACAAACAACTATGCGACTAGACGATGATGATTGGATGCTAACGATTCTTGATACCCCTCCCTGCACATTGATTGGACACAGGTGAGTTGTGTTTTTAAAGACCCCTTCCAATAGCAGATTAATTGTGACCAACTGAAAGATGAACTCCGGTTATGATCAATTACATTATAGGCTCTTCAGATCTGGGGGGAATCCAATGACATGCATATGTCCCTGCATGATGGTGTCATAACAGTGACGTCAAAGGACATAGTAATGATGCCATGCTGAAATTCCAGAACAAAAAAATAGCTTTCCTGGGTTTTAAAATACAACATGTGGCTTGAGAGGGTGCCATCAGAATCGCAGTGGTTCCACTGCAGTGCACATGGCTAATGTTAATGTGAGGAACTGATTTGAATTACATAATCTATTTAATCTCTGGGCAGCCTGTCGGTAGCAGTTGACACTACACCTATCAATTCCTCTAAAAGGCACATTACGAAATAAATAGGATCAAAGAGAGATATATAAATCCTGCCAAAAATACATGTTGAACCATTAACATAACATAAATCAAGCTCAGTCTGTATTTCGGTCAACAGGGGCCAGGCAGTTTTGGTTATGATCCAATATTTCCGTTTAAGAGAAGACGCGCACGGAGAAAGAAGACGAAGACTTGGCTACACCGATGCAATAAAGACACGCTACAACCTATGAGATACCTATGGCGCTTTCTGTGAAATGGCTGCGGTGTTCTAACATATATGCCTAAATTACCAAACAATCAAGATGTTGCTCGTGGAAACGGGAGAGGAGACGCATGTTACAGACAATATATCTGCAGAACGATATTTAATCCACACCAGGGCTTTATTAACGCCTGATTGTTCTATCAAATGTTTGCGTGTTGCGGTTTTTACGCATTAATTACGCATGACGCATGGGGTGTCGACTCGCATTCACCCATCCAGGGAATATTGTGTTGCATACAGCATGATGAACACGTGGAAATTATGGAACGGTTCATCTTTAAATCCTCACCTGTCCTTTAACTAGGCTTGCGGCAAATTGCCTCATCACGGCTTCCACCGTGTATGCGCTGGACCATCCGCGGGGGGTTAACAGCTCCATGCATATGGCTCCACCGTCCAACACGTAGCCGTTTTCCAAGCGGGGGGTAAGCACCCGCATGAAAGGCG
Source organism: Typhlichthys eigenmanni (assembly GCA_027564635.1). Lineage (NCBI taxonomy): Eukaryota > Metazoa > Chordata > Actinopteri > Percopsiformes > Amblyopsidae > Typhlichthys > Typhlichthys eigenmanni. Next base: position 3,999 of record JAODUK010000878.1, on the reverse strand, counting down.
GGGAGAAGGGAAAATTGTCGGGGAAAGAGACATTCAGCAGTATAAACTCGGTGTTAGTTTCCTTCATGTCCTGCCAAAGCGCGGAGTCCTTGTCCACCTGGTGCAACTTGACGTTCCAATCGAAGAGGTTGTCGTCGACCAGTTCTACCGTGATAAAGTTGTCCCCTAACCGCCGTATCTCCTGCAGCTCCTTCATGAGTCTCCGCGTCCGGACCTGCGTGCAATGCTGGCGGTGAGGAGCCAGCGGTGGTATCGAGGCACTGGTGGCTTTACCTCCGATCACACCACCTGCCGTCTGTTTCTCATTGGCGTCCTTGCCCTGCTTCTCCTTGCCGGGCGGCTTGTCCTTGCTGTGCTGGTCCAGCTTTTTGGCCTTGATTTCTGGGGTGCTCAGTATATTGGTTTCGTTGGTGGTCTGACAATGTTTTGCGTTGTTGTTTTTCTGGTGGCTCTTCGTCCCTTTCAGCGAGCCCTGATGGTGTTTGGGGTCCTCCGTGTCCCGGTCGTGAAGGCGGATCAGACCGATCTTCCGCAGTAGAGTGGCCATTATCTTTTCGCCGAACACAGAGCGAGAGTCACCCTTTCAGTCGTTCCCGCAAACGAAGACGACGAAACCGCGGGCAACGATACGTTGACTGCCGCAATCTCTCCGTTCACTGCAGCGTCAAATGAAGACAAGTGGAATCCAGTGTTGTCTCAGTGCATCATCTTCCCGATGCTCGACTGTAGACAATAAAAAGGAATACACGTGACTTGCAGACTACATGTAAGCTATTGTTTATAGGTAGAAACAGTAGCCTATCCTAAATAAATCACATTTCCATAATAAAATGATCGAAGCACATATAGGCTACATCCTACACCAGTGCTCCAAAGGGGACTGCAGTTGTTCAATGGCATCAGATGTTCGAGCTCTGCACTTAACGGTTGCCCATATAAGATAACATTATGGGTCTTACCTTAGACGAGTGAAAACAGTAGCCTAAAATTGTCGTTTGTGTTACCAGAAACGGATTTCAGGGCGGATCGGCGAAAGACATTCACATATAGGCTAACAAAGCTCCCGTCCGTCTGTCCCGCAGAAGAGAAGGGGAGCTTCTGGTGTGAGATCAGCTGCCGCAACACCGGCTCTAATGTATCCGAGGACTACCCACACACACACACGCCACACACACACAAACGCGGCAGGGACACATTGCGTAAAACCACGTGGTTGGCGGAAACAAACGAACCTGATCTCATTGAAGCACGTACGGTTGTCTGTCGGTTGCATTTAGTGATCACATGGTTTGGTCAAGAACGTCCACGTAGCGCTATAGGCTCTATGATGGGAACCCCAGAGAGTGCAACGCGTCTTAAAAACCTTGTCCATAATACACTGAAACCACGCCCACTTGCTTTGGGGACAGGGGGCAAATTAGCCTACTGTATTGCATGAATTGGTGTCATGTGACCTTCATCTAACACAAAATACTGACACGTGCCTAAAACCTGCTGTGTGACAGAATGCGTTATGAATAAGGCATAGAACCATGCAGAATACGTTTTTATTGGCCTTAGCTTTCAACTTGATTTGTTTTGCTATTACACCACATCAGGCAATATGCACCAAAGTGTGTCAAGTCAAGTCAAGTCAAGTCAAGTCAAGTCAAGTCAAGTCAAGTCAATTCAAATGTATTTATATAGCCATTAATCAACACATTACAGTCTTAAAAGGGCTTTACATGCCCAAATTTCACCCCCATAATAACCCCATAACTTGATCCTCCCCTCAGACAAGGAAAAATATCTGTAAAAACCACGTGGGTAAAAAAGGAAGAAACCTTTGGAAGGGACCACAGATGGAGGAATCTACCCCTCCAGGACGTTTATGCAATAGTTGTCGCAGTGCAACATGGTATGCAGTTATACATTGAACTAAATGCATCACAATTGTGTAGGAACTAACAAGTGTGAATTAACTAAGTTTTGTAGGCTAATGGTCAGTCAAATGCTACTGGGTGAATTAAAGGTGATTTGATCATCAGGTGAAATGGCAGCTTGTTATAGCTCAGTTATAGCTCTGACACCACATAACATTGGCATGATTTCATTTGTTTAAGAACACATAAAGGTGCAGGGCAAGCAGCAAATTGCCAATATCTTGCACTAATGTAATCATGAATATGATGTAGGCCTATAGCCTACAACAGTGACAACATATATATATATATATATATATATATATGATAATGCTAAGTGTTGTGTAAGTGTTGTTGTTTTTTAAATATATAATATGTGCATAATCTATTATCATATTTACATTATGTTGTTCTGGTTTCAAATGCAATACAAAATGTGTTCACTTAACGACAAAATAAACACACAAACACAGCCTTACACTACACCATCATACAACAATATTATCAAATTATAAGTATATGTCACTCCTTGTGTTAAGATAGAAATGTACTATCCTTGAATGAACTTCCTTCTTATGTTTGGGTAACCTGTGGATCACAAAAAAATATGGTATGTTATTGGGTTAATCTTTCAGATTCATGATGAGAATATGCTTGCACAAGGCAGAAATACAAAAAATGTCCCAATATGTCCCAAGTTACCCTATTAGCAGACGCCACAGAAGTTTGTGTCCTGGTCCAAGTTTTTCCATGTCTCTTAAAGTCTGGAGGGGAACACAATCTGTTTAAAAAAATTCTATCCACAATGTCAAATGATTACACCCATGTCAACCAGTCACAACATGTAGGTACACAGTGTTGTGTGTTGTTTTCCCATTCAGTCTAAAAAGCGAGCCACCCAATCAAAAATTCTAAACTACACAGGCGTCTGTGTATACAAGTGCACCAATGCATGTGTAGCCCCTACATATCTCAGTATTTCTCTCTCTCTCTCTCTCTCGGACTCGTTTCCATAAGCTGTGGTGATTATAGTGCATACACAACGGCAGTTGTGTAACATGTTTTTTTTTTCAGTGTAAACATGTGTTTTTCCCTACCAATAAAGTAAATGTAAATAAACATAAATGAAAATAATTAGGCCAATGCGAGTATGGGGCAGGAACGACGAGAGAAAAAACGAAATTAATATTAGCAAAATGTATCAAATAAATAATGTGTGTGATAAAATAACCAAGCAGCAAAACGAGCTGTATCAGAGAATAAAAACGAAAGTATTCCGAGAGCTTTTGCGACAAAGAATGTACGACACTTTACAACATTGGCTTGGCAGACTAGCCGCGCTGATTGGCTGCTACCAAGAAATCTGAGCATTTATCACAACGATTGGCTACTACACTGCCGTACCATGTTGAGGAAGGAAGTGAACGCCAAATATTGATGAATTCACAAAGGATCGTTGTAATGTAAGTTAATTCTGCTTTCTGGAAACTATTTGAAGAGACATTATCGAAAATGGCTGAAAAGTTTGATAATCTAGAAGAGCATCTCGAGAAATTTGTCGAGAACATTCGTCAATTAGGAATAATCGTCAGTGACTTCCAGCCCAGCAGCCAAACAGGACTCAACCAAAAACTGTAAGTACGGTATCATTCAAAAATAAAAATGAATAAAATGAAAACGTATATAAAAAATCAATAGTGTTTTAACGTGTTTCCTACACACAGTAACTTCATGATATCTGGTCTACAAGACATCGAGAAATGTCGCCAACAGCTCCATGAAATCAATGTTCCTTTGGAGGCATTTGAGTGAGTCTTGTGTATGGTAATGGTATAATGGTACCATACATTACAATAACATGTTTTAACGTCACCAGATTAGCCCATTGTGTTTGTGTGTATATATACACACACACACACACACACACACACACAGTATCTCACAAAAGTGAGTACACCCCAGCGGCGCGGGAAGTCGATTTCACTTAGGGGTGCTGGACGGACACACACACACACACTTACTTTTTTTATAATGTAATTAATAATAGGATGATCCAAAAGTATCCCCCGTGAGAAATAGAAAAAAAATAAGAAATAAT
>JAODUK010000877.1:0-13321 GCA_027564635.1 Typhlichthys eigenmanni | reverse complement strand
CTTTTTTGATTAAAATACATGTTCCTATTTCTCCAACCTGCGTTTGGTTTCTGCCACCCCCACTCATTTCGTGACAAGCTGTAAATATATATTACCTGACTTTACCTTAACTTTCAGTTCGATGTCCGTGTAAAAGGGGTAGGCAGAATGACAATGATAAAAAACAAAATTATGTGATTGTATTTGTCATAGGTACTACACAAGTAAAATATTGTTGGTTAAATTAGGTTTTGTAAGGAGGGGAAATCTCCCTTATATGGGGGGTCTGGGGTCCCCCCCATATAACTTTTTACAATCAAACATTCAATTTCCTGCAGTCTGGCAAATTTTAAAGCATCAATTTGTGCCTTTTCTCCATCAAATTAAATGTGGAAATCTACTTATTTTATGTATAGGAAAACACTACAACTAGGCATCAGGTGAAAAAATATAATGCAGTAAGGCAATCAGGCATTCTGTATTGCTTTCAAATTCTCTTGTAGATCAACTTTTTTCATGTACTATTATTATCCCTGCTGAGGTCAAAAATACAGACATGCATTACTCTTCTGTCCTCTTCTGTGTCTTTTGTTATGGGAAATAACCTTCCTCAAGCACTTAAGTTTCCTGATATTGCCTGAATTGACCCAAAACATTACAATATTCCTTGACTTTCCATGCCTGGAATAGACTCTATTAAAATCCATGATAATTCCAGAATGTCCATGACTAGTGGGAACCCTGTAATATAATTATTATTATAACTAGATGTTGTGCTTACATCATACCAGTGTCACATTATGGTTATGGTTTTTCATTTAAAAAGGTAACAAACTCACAACAGTAATCTGGTGTTCATTTGCACTATAGCACATTTTTAAAGTGAACTGAAAATAGTGTACTGAAAAATAATATAAACCAGTAGACAAATACTGTAATTTGTCATGCAACCAGACCTTTACCTTGCTAGTTACTTGATATAATTTTCTTACATTTATCTGCCTCAAAGTCCGTTTATGTGGCATTGCTTTTAAGATGAATGTGAGTGATAAGCTACCAACTCTAACAGAGGCAGCAGGAATGTATTCAACCATGCTACAATGCTAAACAGGCCAAACCATTGACATAATCCATCCATCTATTTATTGTCCGATTTATTCATTAGGGTCACGTTCATTGGTAGAATAAAAAATAAAACAAATAAATAAAAAGCTTTTTCTTTTTTTTTTGAGAGAGGGGGCCCCCTGGTGGCCACGGGGCCCGAAGCAGTCGCTTAGTTCAATTATGTGTTGAGCAGGCCCTGGGATGTCTTGGATGACATGCCTCTTCAACATCGTGTGGAAGTCGGGGACAGTGCCAAAAGAGTGGCAGACTAAGGTGGTAGTTCCCCTCTTCAAAAAGGGGGACCAGAGACTACTACAGTGGTATCACACTACTCAGCCTTCCTGGTAAAGTCTTCCAAGGTGCTGCTGGATCAGGGTTCAGCCGATTGTCGAACCTCAGATTGAAGAACAACGGACCAGCTCTTTACTCTCGCAAGGATCCTGGAGGAGGCCTGGGAGTATGCCATTCCGATCTACATGTGTTTGTGGATCTGGAGAAGGCGTATGACTGGGTCCCCCGGGATATACTGTGGGAGATGCTGCAGTAGTATGAAGTGAGGGGGTCCCTTTTAAGTGCAATCCAATCCCTGTGTGTCCAAAGCAAGAGCTGAGTATGGATTCTCGGCAGTATGTCAGACTCGTTTCAGGTGGGGGTTTGTCTCTGCTTTCTCACCAATTCTGTTATTCATCGACAGAATATCGAGGCATAGTCGTGGTCGGGAGGGATTGTGGTTTGGTGGCCTTGGAATCTCATCGCTGCTTTTTGCAGATGATGTGGTCCTGATGGCATTATCGGTGTGTGACCTCCAGCACTCACTGCACCGGTTTGCAGCCAAGTTTGAAGTGGCTGGGATAAGGATTAGCACCTCAAAATCTGAGGCCATGGTTCTCAGCAGGAAACAGATGGAGTGCCTACTCCAGGTAGAGAATGAGTCCTTTCCCCAAGTGAAGGAGTTCAAGTTCCTCAGGGTCTTGTTTGCGAGTGAGCGGACACTGGAGATTGGCTGGAAAATCAGAGCAGCGGGAGCGGCATTGCAATCACTTTACCGCACCATTGTGACGAAAAAAGAGCTGAGCCGGAAGGCAAAGCTCTCAATCTACCGAGCAATTTTCGTTCCTACCTTCACCTATGGTCATGAAGGGTGGGTCATGACCGAAAGAACAAGATCACTGGTACAAGTGGCAGAAATGGGTTTTCTCAGGACGGTGGCTGGCCTCTCCCTTAGAGATAGGGTAAGAAGCTTGGCTATGCGTGAGGAACTCGGAGTAGAGCCGCTGCTCCTATGCGTCAAAAGGAACCAGTTGAGGTGGTACGGGCATCTAATAAGGATGCTCCCTGGGAGCCTTCCTTGGGAGGTGTTCCAGGTATGTCCAGCTGGGAGGAGGCCAGAAGAGAATCTATATAGTTTGAAAAAATTAGGCCAGAGGTCTTCAACCCTGGTCCTGCTCCAACACACCTGATTCCAATGAATGGGTCATCATCTAGCGCTGCAGAAGCCTGATAACGACCCATTCATGTGAATCGGATGTGTTGGAGCAGGGAGGCATCTAAATCATGCAGGGCAGGGGTCCCCCAGGACCTCTGAATTAGGTCTATCTAATGACGCTCTTGGCACATGTGTAGAGACAGAGATCACGCATCTCTTGATATTGAAGTCAGTTTTCCACCTCGCACCCCCGATTACGGTTAGTACAATGCCCACCACTTGGAGAAAAAACATTTTTCCAGCACCCCCTCCCTGAAAATAGTTCCAACGTCTATGACTACAATGGGAGGGCTCTACTACACCCGTTATCAAAGCATAAACCAGAAAGGACATATGATTTACCGGAATTCACCCTATTTGTTTATTATCGATTTGGCACTCCAACTTAGTTTTAAATGCACTAGAGGATTTTCATCACAAACAGCTTTCAGCTGTGCTTCAGCACTTCCCACCTGCTCAAGTGGACTACAGCAGTCATATCCCTCCGCCATCTACTCTACATCGTCTCGCTTCTCCCCTGATGTGGATTAACCCCATACCCATCATCTCTCCTGAAATACTCTGTAGCTGAGTTGCTACAACTCAATTCAAGGTCCTACATCACCCCCCAGCTCTGCTTAAACACCATGCAATTCTCAGTCGGCCGAGATATATCCACAGTGGTTCCATGGTTCTCACAGAAACTAGACATTCAGCAGCAACAATACAACTCTCTAACCGGTATCTGTTTGGTCGAATCAAATCCCCCGAGGGGCAAATTTGATTTCCAATTACTGTCTTAAATTAGCATTTTTTTATGTATGTTCCCTCTCTGACTAAGCCCTACTCATCCACGATTTTATAATTGAGAATGATCTAGACATTCTATGCCTAACAGAGACATGGTAACAAACAAATAAATGTTTCCAGCTTAATCAGGCCACCTCACCTGGCTTTGTTTATATCTCTGAACCTTGCACCACTGGACGCGGAGGCAGGGGTGCCGCTCACTTGCGTGACATTTTGAAAGCCAGATCTGTTAGTGTTCCTGCTTATAACTACATTTTAATGCATTGCTTTTAACATCCCTGGCTCCCAACCACTGATTGTTATAATTATATATAGAGCTCCCAAACTATCTGACATGTTTTTAAAAGAATTGTCATCACTATTTGCTTTGATGTCCCTCCGCCCTGGATACCATCGCTCCCCTCAAACCCCGCTCAGTCTCCTTCACCCACACTGCCCCTCGCTGACCCCACGCCTGAATTGTGCAATTAATTTCTGGACTTTTTAAATGAAAAAATTCAAAAGATTCACCTACATCTATAACCACCCTCCACCCCTTCTGAGATACAGTATATCATATATATATATATATATATATATGCATATATATAATATATATATATACATACATACATATACATATATACACATATATACACACACACACACACATATATATATATACTGTACATATATACAGTATATATATATATGTCCAATACTATAGTATAAATCTGAACAAACTGTTTTAAATTGATCTTAATATTTGCTTATGTACAGTATAATGTACATAGGTATATGTAATGTAAGTGTATGTCCTTGAGTGTTTTGAAAGGCGTCCTGAAAATAAAATGTATTATTATTATTATTATTATTATAAAGGGTTTATTTGACCAACATACAATATTATACAATTGTACACACACACACACACGCACGCACACATACAGGATTATGTGGTTTATGAGGTCACTGTGACTTTTTGGTGGTTTACGGGGACACAGGGTTCCCAACATCCAGTCAACTTAAAAGTCATATCAAAATTTTTTATTTGATCTATAGAAGACAAATCTAACTTAAAAAGCAGAAATTTACTTTCAGAACATATATATTTTAAATGTGTGACATTTCAGTGGTTTATGGGGTCATGATCAGATTGTGGTTTATGGGGACAATCAGGTTTATGAGGCCATTTCACACACCACACACAAATCTAGCCACATCCTGGTATATGGGGACAACCAGGTTTATGAGGCCATTACACACACCACACACAAATCTAGCCACATCCTGGTATATGGGGACAACCAGGTTTATGAGGCCATTTTACACAGCACACAGATCTATACACTTCCTGGTATATGGGCACAACTCTGTATGAGGTCTCTTAGCACTATTGTTTGTTTAGTGTCTTCATTGAGGAGGTGGGACGTAATTATTTTAAAGTAGCTGTCATGAGGACAATGTTTGACAAATGTTTGTGTCACTTGAGTAAAGAAACATGCATGTGAAATCAATTTGAGACTTGTCATTTTTAATAACATTACACATTGGAGAATTAATATGAAATGAAATACATGGGTAAAATTCAGGTTTGGTCTCTTAACTATAACATCTAAACTAATTTTCAACAACTGCAGTTAGAGATCAATATATTATGTTTATATTAAAAAGATCAGTTTTCTAAACTACGGTACAGCATAGTAAATAAGCCTTAATAGATTCAGTGTATAACATAGTTAATGATTTACAGTATATTCATAGTTATTGGTAAAATGCTGTTTGATATTAGAACATTTTACAACATAGTAAAAAAGTGAATAAATGTAAAAACAAAAAAAGAAAACATTTAGAAATAAATGAAAACTAATTTGACAGAATCTTTCAGCGGCCTACGTTCCCTTAATAAAGGTAAATTGGCTAATCTGTCTGCTTTTGGTATTGTATTAATTTAGGTAAATTTCCGTTTATAAGTCAGTTTGTTTCTAACAAAATCTCTAATGTTTTGAGTCGTCCTGTGTAGTAAAACTGAATGCTCACATTTTTTGCGCATATCACATTCTCCCTTTGATGCTAAATGTCCTTTGACAATGTGAGATTTAAAGTGTCTCATTACAGCGCTGACCTCAAGTTTATTCCATGGTCTTCTTGTAGATGTAACTGATTAAACTCTGCTAGCAACTGAAAAACAAAATGACAAAAGTTTTTTAAGTGTCATGCAATACAATGTAAAAAAAAACATTCATGCAGTAAATCTTAATTAATATTATGATCGAGATATTATATCAGACCACTGCACATTTTTACAAATGTAACAGATAATATATTGCAAATGCAGACCTGCCAACAATGGACAACTGGTTAGAGTACCAGGTGTGCGCGACAAACAGAAAATTCAACTTGCGTGTAGGTACCGAAATGGGGTATTTTTCATATACAATATAGCATCTGATCATAATTACAGAATTATACCAAAACAATAAGCCTATATAAAAGGTTTTAATACATTCTGGTCTTAACAGAATATAATGTACACATTATTCCATACATTAAAGTACAAAATGCATGATATGGTAGCATGGATTGAATAGTCAAGGTATTGAAAATTTTACTTTTTTTGGGTATAGGGTTACTGTTGCTCTCAGTCGCCTCACTCATTTGACAAAGCTTTACAGCAACAATGATTTGCTCAATTTGCTGCATATTTCATGGAACCTAGGCTATGCTTAATTCCAGTGTTGGGCAGTATACTAGTTAAACTACATTTATGAGTAGCGTGGCGGTAGCGGCGCTGTTTTCTAAATCAAATAGCTTTTCAGTAACGAAGCTACTAATTGATCAGGTAGTGCGGTAGCGTCCACAGAAGCTAAATTTTCCCAAGCAGTTTTGAATCTGCATCTCAAGCTTAAGTCTTGATACAACTGCTAAGAATCAGTATGTGGTGCCATCCCATACACTGGCCTAGGCTACATGTGAAGCCGACAGAAGCACTTCAGTATGACGGTGATGCCTGAGACTTTGATGCAGGGGATTGAGGGGGAATAAAGACATGACGTGATATAAAGACATGACGTGATATAAAACAGTGAGAGCAGAGAACACAGCTTATTGTTTAATAAACAGTTTTGCCCTGTTTATTTGTTTGACTTACACTTTTGAATGTTGGTACAAAAAAATGTAGGAAACGAAATATCTTAAATGTAGTGAACTACTTTTGCCGTGTTGCACGTATCTTAGTTTGCTACATTTCTTTTGGGGTAGCTTCAGTGTAGTTAAGCTTAATTTAATGTAGAGTAACTGGTAGCTTAGCTCACTACATTTTCAATGTAGCTTGCCCATCCCTGCTTAATTCTTTATAAGCACATGTGCTTATTATTTGACAAACATTAGGTCTATTTTTTTGTGGAATTAGAAACGGATTGCATGTTTTTTCCATTTTTTTTTTGTATTCTTAGCAAATGCCATTAAGGCAAGTTTCTATAGGAAGAACACTTGTCATCCTATTAAGAGCCACTAACTACAGTATGTTGGAGTCTGGCAAGCACTTATGTTTATTCATTATGCAGAGAATTCATAAGGAATAATAGCATTAATATTTAAAATAAATGTTTAATGTAACCTTTATTTAACCAACATACTCCATGCCGAGGGTGCAGAATACACAAATTACACTTTCCCCATTTTTGTGCCGACATTTGTCATGCAGACAGCATAAATAAGTTAAGAACACGCAAGGAATATTGTCCAGTACTTTTCTGCATGCAAATAAATAGTGTGGGAGAAGACCAATAATTGGGACCTCAAAACTTCCCTTTACTGAGCCACATTAACCAGCTCTGACTGGGGGATCCCGAGACGTTTCTAGGCCAATGTAGAGATATTATCGCTCCACCTAGTCCTGGGTCTTCTCCGAGGCCTCCTCTTAGCTGGATGTGCCTGGAACACCTCCCTAGGGAGGTGCCCAGGGGGCATCTTTACCAGATGGCTCCTTTCAACACAAAGGAGCAGCAGCTCTACTCTGAGTTCCTCACAGATAGCCGAGCTTCTCACATTATCTCTAAGGGAGACGCCTGCCACTCTCCTGAGAGAACCCATTTCGGCCGCTTGTACCTGTGATCTTCTTCTTTCGGCCATTACCCACCCGTCATGATCAAAAATTGCCCGGAATATTCTCTCTTTTCGCCAGTGTGGAAATGTTATTGTAATACCGCTCCCATGTCCCCTCACTTGCGAAGACCCAGAGGTACTTGAACTCCTTCACTTAAGTAAGGCCTCATTCCCTACCAGGAGCAGGCACTCCATCGGTTTCCTGCTGAGAAGCACGGCCTCAGATTTAGTGGTGCTAATCCTCATTCCAGACGCTTTACACTCGGCTGTGAGCCGATCCAATGAGTGCAGGAGGTCACAGACCAATGATGCCATCAAGACCACATCATCTGTAAAAAGCATCCAGGCCACCGAACTGCAACCCCTCCCCACCACAATTACGCCTTGATATACTGTCCATGAATATCACAAACAGGACAAAGCGCAGCCCTGGCGGAGACCAACCCCAACCTGAAATGAATCCAAGAATTCATACAGAGCTCTCGCTTTGGACATACTGTAGGGACCCCCTCACCCCATACTCCCGCAGTACCTCCCACAGTATCTTCCAAGGAACCCGGTCATACGCCTTCTTCAGATCCACAAATCACATGTAGACCGGAAGGGTTATATTATATTGGAGAAGTCTTTTGGTTTATGTCAAAGCCATGTTGAAGATAGTGTGGCAGCATTTTTGTTACAAAAGACCAGCCCTCTGGCTTATACATTTTGAGCAGTTACATGTATGTTTTAAAAATGTCCCGACGATCCTGCTAGCATCGCACTAATCAGCTAGCTATTAGCCGCGATTATCATTTCTTACCTTTTGAAAGTAGCCATGATGGCAGGTAGCCATGATGGCATGAGGGGTACATTGGAAATTTGTCCAGGACACCAGGTTAACACCCATACATTTAGTACCATGGGATCTTAAGTGAACACAGAGAGTCATGACACCCATTTAACATCCCATCCGAAAGATTGCACCCTAAACAGGGCAAAACAACCCTAAACAGGGCAAAATTCCCTGTGTCAATTTTTCTGACACCACTTCCAGCAGCACCTGGTCTCAAAACCAAGGACAAACCAGGCTCAACCATGCTTAGCTTTCAAAGCAAACCAGCAATGGAAAACAGGGCACTAATATTGTTAAATAGAATAGCTACTCCAGCTGAATGAGGTAAATGACTAAACAGTATTTTTGAACTCCATTAATTTAGCCAGAACTTCTGATACCCTTGAATGTATTTCTAAATGTAAAGTGCAATGTATGTGCTTGCATAACTTGAAGTCTTCACACTGCAAACAAAATTTTTTAAGTAAGTAAAAAAGCCTTGTTTCAAGGATATTAGTCTTATTTTTGGTCTAAAAAGAAAAAGTATCTTGTCAAGCATATTTTGCATTAGAAAATACATCTAATTTTAAGAGAATGTATCTACATTTGTCTTAACAAGAAATCCAAGCTAATACTGAGCTAAATTTAACTAGTAACAAGCTACAAAGATGGCTAACATAATATCCCAGGAGAGGATCTAGACTGTTTTACTTATTTAAAGAGTAAGTCTGCTTACACAAGATCTCACTTTAAGAATCCTCTGAAATAATGCACATTTGTTAAGTCATCTATTTGTATTAATTGTCATATGCTGTCAGACTATCACATAGTACAGAAGCGTAGCGTAATTACGACAGGCCCAGGTGCAAAACAAATGGTTTCCAAATAAATATTAGTTAGCCTAATAGATAACAAATATAGGCAAAAATGTACACAGCAAAATTACATATGGTAATAAGATGTAATTGGGACAGCCTACCTATACAAATTGACATCTTAAGAAATAGCTGCTATGGCGTGGCTTATCAAAACATTCAAATTCGACTCCATATGGTTAGGGTTAGCGTTCAACATTCAAGGTCAAAGCAAACATATTCGCCACGAACATTAGCCAATTCTGAACTCACCTCATCATTTTGCTGCTGGTTAAAATATCTACTGGTCTACATAAAATATGTAATATGTTGCGCAAACCTGAAATGACTATAGTAAGTTGACATTTTGCTGTTTCTTAATGATAACAATTTTGAGTTCGCTTTAGAAGGCACACTGCTTACCCACATAGCATACGAACTCCCAAACATATGAACTGCGTCACTTTCATCCTAAAATACTGGATTATGTTACTGCTCCGTCTGGACAAAATCATGGTCGCTGGTGTAGGGCACATCACTACGTAATTCACAACCAACCTTTACCACGACAGTGTGTGGGATGCTTGTTTTGAATATAACATGTTTCCTGTGTTTAATCTTAAATTTATCCCTGCTTCCCTGGTCAACTCCTTGGATTAGGCCTATATAATCAGTCATTCCACCCTTGTGTTTTCTTGTCTGCCTTTAAAATAACAATATCGTTTATCGCGATTATTACTTTGATTATTACTTGGACAATTAATTGGCCAACAAAAAAGAGTTATCGTGACAGGCCTACAAACATATTTTAAAATGGTATTGGTAGAGCTAGATGAAATGATCAAAAACAGTTTTAGCAATGCACTGTCCAATAGTAATCATAGGTCAGAGGTCTACGCCCAGGAAACCACTGTTAATAAGAATTCCCAATGGAGAGTTGCCAGACCTTCACAAAGTGAATTTTAGGCCCGGTTACACCAGGGTACATTGAAGCGGTTTGTGAATGGATTTTCCTTTGCAGCAGCTATCTCTGTCCTTCAATGAATGACTTGGTCAATAGGCCTAAATGGCATCTTAAAGTTAAATCTGACCTGAAGCTCAAACGTGGTCATTGAAACAAACTATACATTATCCATATGACTGAAAATGTACTCTGCATAGTGTTGTGATCTAATTCGGCCAGCAGGAAAAGAGGACTCTTACACTTAGGCTTCAAATAATATAAATAACATTAAAGTTACAATTCTTCACAGCTGTGGGCATATTGAACGCCCTGTCTGATGGACAGCCATTCACAAAGCCTGGCTATCCCGTCGTGATTATTCCCATTTTCCCGATTTTGGCATGTTCTCCTTTCCCATAAGGCACATGTTCAGTGCACTTCCTGGTCCAACCATTTCCACAGTCGCCCTCTATGGAAGCGGCGTAGGCGGAACGCCCGCCACGAGTTCAATGAACGCAAACAGCAATGGACTGAACAACAGGCTAACAAACGGGGATGAGCGCATATATGTCTATATGAAATGTCTACAGTAATACATTGTGATGGACGATGCCATCATGGCGGTGGAGGGGTGCACGCGATATACATTTTCCCTTAGCTGAATTTATTACATTTAAACAAAAAAAAGTAGCTCTAATTATAAATTATTGTCTATATATGAAATTGAAGTAGTAGTTATTACATAAATATTAGCAGGTCAGGCATTAGACTACTTATATTTGATGTCTATTCACCCCTACTCACCGTGTTTCCTTACTTTTCCTCCTAAAGCTAGAAGGCACCAAGGCATGGACTAGCGAATGGGCGATAGCTAATTAACATTTCTGTTGTTGCGATTGTGCATGAGCGCATGCATGTACGAGGATGCTCTTTCAGCTACCTTCTGAGTCTGCACAGACAACCCAGAAAAAAGCAACAAGGAAGTTGCGGGACTATTACTGACAGCTAGTAAAGAGCGAACCACAACACTGACACCAAAATCAAGTAGCCTAGTGCTTGCATTATCAAATGTACACATATATATACACATACACAAATATATATATATCAATTTTGTATTATGTATTTAACTGTATACAGTATATAAACTACTGTGTGTGTATATATATATATATATATATTATTTTTTTGTTTTTGTTTATTATTTTATATTTTATTTATATATTAATTTTAAAAAAAATTCTCCCCCGTGGTATCGAAATGAGTATCTAGAACCATGCAATTTCACTGGTATTGGCTACTGAATTTATGGTATTGTGACATCCCTAGTTACGGATTGCTGCGTAAGTATTTCCCCATTAGCCCATATCAGAGAAGATATGAGTCATTACGTGTCGGCAAGAAATACTCAAAGTTAAATGTTTGCACATGGAAACTTGTTTAACATAGATCACAAAATCATTGTAAATTCGACAGTGTGTACCTTCAACACTGACTTGCAAAGGAATACCGGTGCCTGTAAAGGTACCTGGTGAAGAGAGCGTCTTGAAATGACATCTGAATATTTTTTACATAAGTGGGTGAAGGCAAGGAATCACTTCAATGACTGGTCGAACTCTTTTGGTTTTTGGCGGGTTATAGATGCTTCTTGGTCAAACCAAATAAATTCTAGAAGTTAACCGTATCTGATCATTTGCATACTTAAGCTTTTTGTGTATTTTCGAGTAACAAACCATACCAGCGTTTGATGTAAAAATGCGTACATGTTGGCAGATCTGCAAATGTCATAAAAACCAAAATAATTACACAACTATTGCAAATAAATAAAATGTATACAAAGTAAATGAGAAACTTCTGCCGGGGTCTCAGTTTGTTGCCCACAGAGCTGTATATTAGGTGTAAATTAAAATCCAACTTGACCATGGTGACCAGCGTTGAGTCTTTCAGCTTTATTTGATGCAGTTCTGTCAGATGTGTCGTTGTTTTCATCTGACATGTAAAACAAAAGCACAGCAAGTCAAGGCATGATTTTTTAAAATGTATTTAAACTATTTAACCAGGTAGACCTGGCTAAAACAAAGCGCAAAAGTGCAGGACTATCCACCAACAGCGTCCAGCTCTGCCTCTACAGGTGTGTTAGTTTTAGTTGTTGGAGTCAGTTTTAGTTGTTGGAGTCAGGAGTTATCCAAATCCATTTAGGCTCCAAAATATTATCCAAAAGGATTGGTTCATACCTTATAAATGATCCATGGTTAGGTTCATACCGTTGTTATTTTGTTTCGGGGGGTGGGGTTAAAAAATGTGGATGTTTCTTCTGGGTTTTAATAAAAGGTTAAAGCAGTAAAAGGGTAAGTAATTGTTAGCTAATACACCTTTTTGTCAAATTAACTTAACAAAATATCTACCTGCATTCCGCTTGCTTACCGTTCTGTGTGTATTGAAACAAAAATCTGGTACTTCTACACAGCGCTTACTCAGTAAATATGAGCAATATGAGAAATAAGAAGTGTGCAGAGTGCACACAACGAAATATCCTAGACTTAGCAAACAATAAAGTTTTAATATCATTGCCTACAGCTAAACACAGTAGCCCAATTGGCTCCTGACATACCAAATAATGGTCTCTTAAGCCATGAGTGCGTAAACACAACCAAGTTTTAATACAATTTTCTACAGCTAATTGTCTTCAACACAGTAGCACGAGTGGCTCCTGACATACCAAATAATGGTCTTTTAAACCATGAGTGTGAAAACACGAACAAGTTTTAATACCATTTTCTACAGCTAAATGTCCACAACACAGTAGCCCGATTGGCTCCTGACATACCAAATAATGGACTCTTAAACCATGAGTGCGTAAACACAAACAAGTACCATTTTCTACAGCTAATTGTCTACAACACAGTAGCCCGATTGGCTTCTGACATACCAAATAATGGTCTCTTAAACCATGGTTTGGTAAACACAAACAAGTTTTAATACAATTTTCTACAGCCAATTGTCTACAACACAGTAGCCCAGTTGGCTCCTGACAATACTAAACAATGGTCTCCTAAACCTTGAGTCAGCACACAACACACGCTGGTTATAAAACCATATCCTACAGCTTAGTGACATACAGTAGGAATGAGTGAATCTCATTCAGTCATGTTAAAACACCGTGTGCCAAGCTAGATGACAAACCTGTGTAGGAGGGTGGGTGGGAGAGATGACTTGATCCTCAACTGTAACCAGAGCCATGGGCTGATGTAGATGCAGAAAGAGAG
>JAODUK010000876.1:0-36814 GCA_027564635.1 Typhlichthys eigenmanni | reverse complement strand
CGCAGCAAAACACACTCATACGCAATACACGGTAAAAAGATAAAATAATGATAGCAAGCTACTCGAGTCGCACACTATGGAGCGCCCCGGAACCGGATCCAACCATAAATGTGTGTCCTTCATTCATAAGCGAAGGGGGTCCAGGTACACATTTGAAGCATTCATTTTACGGTCCATTATGATACACAAAGCCAAGCACACGCCAAGTTACATTGTCTTACAGATTTGCATGCTATGTCCAAAGCTTTCAGGTAGCAGGATCAACCACAGATCTCTGGAACGTGGCTACAGGGAAACCATACTCTGAGAGCCTATACTGTAAATCACTTCAGCATGGCTGGTTAGGTTTAACTGCCACTAAACCATTCGTAATGGTGATGGAGCTTTCATAGAAAACACATGGCTGGATGGACAGATTGAGAGATGGACCAAAAGGAGTTTATTGTTCCTCCGTGATCACATTCTCTCAGCATAGAGATCCACAAAGAAAATATTAGTATTTATTTGTGGGCCAGGTGTAGAATTAAGAATTTCTCTTTAGGGAACCACATTTTTGAACCTGTAAACTTGGAATTTACAGTATTTCTTTCAGCTTACATACCGAAGGGTGTTGAAAAGGCTCAGAATTAAACACAGTTAAGGCCCCTGGCATACTTACTAAGTACTGTGCGCGTGAAGTAAATACGGTCACTGTCCGTGCACCTCCAAAATGTTCTGTCTGCATGAAGTATATGCTTGGAGCAGCCCGAGCGCTCATCCGTGGCCATGTTGCGCGGGGTCATGCATTTGGTATTATGCAGCGGCCTTTAGAAGTGTGTTTCAGTGGATTATTATCAAAGTCCTTATAGGCAAGTCTGGACACTTGGCAGTCATCGGTAACGCCGCCGGGCAGTTATTAAGAAGACCAATTTTTTAATTGATGGGGGGGTAACTGCACATTCAATACATAAATACTGCATGTACAGTACTTTATACAATCTCTAGACACATTTGATGACAAACCTCTTAAAATAATTTGGTGACTTTCCCCCAAAATAAGGTTTAAATGTCATTCATCCACTACGCATGGCTTTCAGACGATTGGCTTTTTTTAAACCTTTACAGGCTTCTCCCAGATGTCAATTCAGAATTCGTCTCTTTTATAATGCATGCCCTGTGCCTTTGGTGGTACCCAAAGGCACATTTGATTAAATGTAAGAAAACTAAATAAAAAAAGAATTGAAATGGAATAGAAATGTCAAAACACATTTAGCCATCTGTCCATCCTTCTCTCTCCCTGTCCATTTCCCGTTCCTATTCTCTCTCTTTCTCTCCCCCTCTCTCACTCACTAACTCACTCACTTCAAATTCAAATTGTGCTTAATTGGGATGACAAGTGTACCATTACTTACTGTATAATATTGCCAATGCAGTAACAAGATCAAAAATGTCAAATTAAACTAAAACATTACCAACATTTTTAACATACATGGGCATATTCCCAAAGGAAATTATAATATGATATATGATAGTATGATATCTCCCTCTCCCTCTCCCTTTCTCTCTCGCTCTGGTCTCTCTGTATCTATCGGTCATTCTGCCCTCCACACACACAGATGCAGTAAGAGCTCTCAGGTGTGTGTGTGTGTGTGTGTGTGTGGCAGGGAGGTGACTAGTGAAAATGCCAGATGTCCTCCTTTCCTGTTCATCTCCCATCCCGCCATTCCTTGTCTTCACCCCAGAAGGGAGAGAGAGAGAAAACACGTCTGGCCAGCGTTCCTCCATCTGTTCATCTTCCCGCCTTGTCAGTTCCGAAAACGTTTTCCCGGGACCTGCTCCGTCGTTTGCCTTTCGTCTCACCTCTCCTCCTCAGCTCACAGCCTCTCCCTCTCTTCACCTCCCCTCCCCCGTTTCCTCCATCCATCCATCCTCTGAAACCACACCCCTCCCTCCCTCCCTGAAGTCGGCTGTGAGTGTGCCTGTCATCCCTCTATCATGGCGGGTGAGGCCAGGGCACACAGAGAGAGAGAGAGATGAGACATGTGTGAATGAGTAAAGTGTGTGTGTGTGTGTGTGTGTGTGTGTGTGTGTGTGATTAATGACCATGTGGCTTCATGAGGGGAATCCACATGGAGCTACACACACACACACACACACACACACTGTTAAACAGCAACATCTATAACCTCTGACACTATCGGGCTACACGTGCACACACACACGCACACGCTCAAGCATTGTAGTTACATGTGAGTGATTTACAGCATCCAGCGGCAGACACCGGGGCGTGTGAGCTGTGCAGGAGCCCAGAAGGAGGTGACTTTGGTTAGCTGGCGGGGGGGAGAGAACAGGGGAGAGAGAGAGAGAGCGAGAGTGGGGGGGAGGGGGTGAGTGGGGAGGAGAGAGAGAGAGAGAGAGAGAGAGGAGGTGAGGAAGAGAGAGAAAAGAGTGGGAAGAGGGGAGGTGGAGGAGAGAGAAGGAGTGGGGGAGGAGAAGGAGAGCCTAAATAATGGAGAATAAAGGAAAAATAGAGCTTCTGCCACAGTAATGGATCAAAGTGACAGTCGGGGGGGTAGGCTCAACATGGCTTTGATTCTTTTTTTTATAGTTTGAGTGTGAGAGAGAGAGAGAGAGAGAGAGAGAGAGAGAGAGAGAGAGAGAGATAGATGCGTATGTGTGCGAGAGCGAGAGGTGTGTGTGTGTGTATGTGTGTGGGGGTGTAGAGACCTTTGGGAGCTCACTGGAGAAACTGACACATCACACCCCGCTATCTGGTTACTGTGTGTGTGTGTGTGTGTGTGTGTTGAGCGCTATCTATGTGGCTGCTAGTGTGTATTTGTTAATATGAGTTGACGTCTGTGCATCCAGCTCAGTGAGTGTGTGTTTCTCGTGGTCACATTCCATTGAGAGTGCATCAGCGTGTATCTGTGCAGTACATTCTTACTGCCTCTGTTTACGTACATTACATTACAATGTGCGTTTGTTTTCGCGTCCAGTTTTATATGGGTTGCATTTATACAGCGCTTATTCCAACCTACTCTGCCTCAAACGGGAGACTTCAAGTGATACTTGATTTGACATGCTATGACTAAATACCGTCTGTCTTAAATCTATCTGAAATATTCATTATTCCTTGTTATTTGAGTGAAAAATAGTATTTGTGATGTTGTGCTTCTGAGTGATTTACAATATGGTAAACCCATAACCAATGTTAATGGTTGTTAAAGGACAAAAAAAAAGCCAGAAACCTGCGGACACAGCAGTCTAAAACTGCTCCTGATACCGAAGCCAATGTCATTATGCACCAGGAACCATTTATTTGTTTAATGAGTTATTTTAAAAACGTTTTTACTATGCCTTTTTTGTTAATTGTTTTACATTGCTATAGGAGCCAGTGGGAACGTATTAAGTGCACAAATGCATGTAGCCAGGCTCGTGGAGAGCTAAGAGAACAAGTGGGGCTGTGCGGAAGGGGGGGTTAAGAGGTGAATGAGGCCATGTTTTTTTTATACATCTTCTGGTTCTCATTTTGGTAGGAACCATCATTCACCAGTTCACTGGGGTGACCCAGCAGATGAGTAGATCTGTTATGTACCTGTTTCTGTGTATTTGAGAAATAGCTAGGGATGCACGATATTGATAAAATTAGATATTGCGATATTGATAGTGACCATTGCAATATCGATATTAATTTCTATATTTTTAAACACAACGGTTATGGGAAAATTCATCAAAATATATTCATAATATATCAAAACAACATGTTTTCAACTGACAGTCATATTGGACTGGTACAACAACAGTAATTCCAAGCTACCGAGGAGGCATTCTTTTTGGCCAGTAATGTTTCCTCTTCGATCTCTAATATGTCATTAGCTTTCTCTGCCACACATCTTACTGTTCTGTCTAAATCAAACACAACTAAACCAATCACCCAATGGACGCATCTCTCCACAAAAATTAACTGAATATTGCACTTCCGGCAACATTTTCGATATGATATTGCGCAATGCGGTACGATACTGAGTCGATAGACTCTGCACCCCTAGTAAGAGCATTGTCAGTGTGTAGGGATCTATTGCGGTTTTCATCCATAATGGTTGCTACTGTTTCACAGCCTCCCGCAATCAGTGTGATGAGGGAATGACACACAGATGTTGTTGTTCTAATGCTCTCTCTCTCTCTCTCTCTCTCTCTCTCTCTCTCTCTCTCTCTCTCTCGCTCTCTCTGGCTTCATCTGCCCTCATAATCCTCGTTGGGTTCTGAAACCTCGCCTCTGCGCGCAGTGCCTTCAGCCGTGCAAGGAACTGTGGGAAGCGAGAAAGACGCAGCCTCCGAAACCATGCGAGGTGAGAGAAAGTGTTTGTGTCTGTGAGTTCATAAGCCTGCGTTGCGTAACTTAAAATCATCCGTTGCAATGCTGCACTCTGTTGGGGGTCCATTTGTTTCCCTGTGTGTGTGTGTGTGTGTGTGTGTGTGCGTGCGCGCATGCTTCTGTGAATAACACTGTATTGTGTAATGTGTATACTTGCGTTTGTGCTCTAAGCGATGCATGTGTTTACTTTACATCTATTCATGTTTGTCTACACAGACGTACATTCTTTTTTCATTGCTTTTGTGTGTGTGTGTGTGTGTGTGTGTGTGTGTGTGTGTGTGTGTGTCTAAATTACTGTTTATAAAGCTAGCTACTGTGGTTTTCAAATATTCAATACTTCATCACAGTAACTGAAGCATAAAGCTTGTTACTGACTGGTTGGATGGTTGGATGGTTGGCCCGCAGGCCAGCTCAGACGACCTAGCTGCTGTTGCTGGCTGTCGACTTATACAGCCTGGCGTGTGAAATTGTATGATGACGTTTAAAAGCTAACCGTTTAAGATAACCAGGTGTGTTTGCATCAACTGTCATATTAACTGTGTGTGTGTGTGTGTGGGAGGTGGGGGATTTGGGAAAGCCAATTGTGGAGTGTGACCGTGCAATTGTTATTGAAAGCACACGCTCCATTGCCACTTCATGGAAGTAGACACACACAGACATTTTATTAGTCCATGTCTCTGAGGTCCTTTAAGACTCAGTGGAGATTTTTCAGAGGAAACAGCTTTCATTTCATCACACATCCCTGCTCTCTGTGTGTGTGTGTGCATGTGCTTGTCTGTCTAACATATCGTTTCCTTTTCTTATGTCAACAATAATAAAATAACAACGGTAACTCGCCGTCTCTTATTCTGTTATTTCTGTCTTTCCGTCTCTGTCCCTCCGTCCACTAGAAGCAGACCGAGTGTGTGACGAGCAGAGAGTTCCTGGCCTCCCTGAGGGCCGCGCGTCAAGGTGACTGCCCGCTACCCCAGCGAGCCGCCGGATTCGCTGCGGCCTGCGTGGAGAGCTGTTCGTCAGACCAGCATTGTCCCGCCCCGAGAAAGTGCTGTGCCAATGGCTGCGGGCACACTTGTCAAGCACCAGCCAATCTCTACAAAGGTAGTCAGGTCTTAATAATGACCATGGTTTAGTCTTAGTTTAATGTACTGTACCTCCTATGCATACTTTCTAAATGGACTTCCCTGTCTGAACATTTGCTTTGGGCTAGCTAATAAAGCAGCTGTTTTCACCGTCATGGCCTTAAGTCCCGAAAGGCCAAAGCACTTTTCATTCGGCAACTAACAGATTTTGAGGTTTTCATGAATGTGCCGTTTTTTTGCCTTACTTCTATGACCTGAAATAAAAAAAGATACTTGTACATTGATCCGGGGAAAGTCTTTTACAACTGTATTTTTCCACTCTCCATTTTTACCGGTAAAAGAAACTCCTGTTTCTTTGGCAGGCGTTCCACTCAAGCCCCGCAGAGATATGAACTTCCTAGAGGACTCTGAAGGTCGCGTAAAGGTCATGTGGATGTCAAAGTTCAACGTGAGCGTTGAGCCGGTCGTTTATATGCTCCAGTCCCGCTGGAACCGAGGAATACATCCTAGTGAAGACCACGCATCCCCATGGAACACCGTGGCCATGGTAACTATAACCGGCGACCTTTCACCCTCTCACCCAAGAGGGTGACGTAAGAGGTCTGTGACAGCGCTGGCTAACTGCGTCAATACCAGCCAAATTGACAGGAGAGGCAGTTTGACTATGTAACTCAATGACCAAATCTGTTGTTAAAAATACAATGAAAAATTTGTTGAAAAACTAAACGACAAGACACTGGCTGTTTACAGGTCTTGTAAATCTGTAAATCTGATTAAAATAAATATAACATTTTAGATAGCACTGCGCTATCGTCGCACCAGGAATTACAGATTCATCATACTTATGAGTGACCATGCTAACAGCCAATGGAAATCGACAGTATCAATTTTCGAAAGTCAGAGAGTTCTCTGTCGATCTAGGGGTATATGTATCAGACATTCAGCACAGAGCTGCTTATATGAAGTGTTGCTAATGGACAGAAGTGGCTGAGACTACAAAGGTATATGTACCAGACGTTAAACACAGAGTTGCTTATATCAGTGATTCCCATCCTTTTTCCCTAGGAGCCCCCCACCCAACTTTAAATATTGTGTGGCTTTTTAGCCTTGGCAATTAATATCAAACAATCAATGATGCCTCCGTGGCTCTTTGTTAATCACTGCCTTTACTTTTATGATGTCGGAGGATTTATTTGAAGAATTGGCCTGCTGCTCAAATGTTTATCTGCCATTAATAGGCAATACTTTTTAGCTTGGTCTTGACATTGCATATGAGTTTTAAAAACATTTTAAAATGTATACATTTTACAATTAAATTCTAATCACATATTTTAATGCATGTTTGACCTCAAAGCAAATGAGATCAAGCCCTGTGAACTCTAGTATGGACCTCAGGTTGGGAATCACTGGCTTATATGACGTAGTGCTAATGGACAGAAGAGGCTGAGACTACTATATCCTAGCTGGCCACTGTCCCAAGATGGCTACTGTTCTGCCAGTGTAAACTACACAAGTGTGTGTGCGCGCCAGCCTGTATGAGGTTAAGTAAATAGGCAGAGCTTAAATATGGACAACAGACAGCCACAGTCTCTCCAGCAGCTGACTCTGAATGACTGAACACTCATTATAGACTTAAATAGATGTCAGCGTGCAATGTGTCCCTGTGTATTAGTGTGTAAATGTGTGTTTGTGTGTTGGTGGAAATGCTCAAACGCTGGGGGGTTTGAGTGTGCATAGACCTTTTAAGTGATGATTACTGTCAGGCAGACAATACATGTCGTTAATTAGCCCTTCAAATTGATGCATTAGGCAGCCTGCATCCTGGCAGCGTGTAGCATCATTTATTATTATTTAAGTGGTCTGGGATGCTTGAGGCTTGTGAAGAAGAGTCCATTGGGGTGCAGTTTAATTGAGCTACATTTTATTTGACACTAATGCACATACAGAACAGCACCCATGTTCCTAGCTTGACTGAATGATGTAATAGTGAAAAAGCTTGAATCCACTTGGCATGCAATTCGAGGTCTGCAAGTCGTGCAGAATAACAATAATAATACATTTTATTTGAGGACGCCTTTCAAGATACTCAAGGACATATTACACTGTAAATAGTGAAATATAAAGATGTATTGTATCAAATATTTTACACAATTGACTAAATAACTATCGACAACAAAACAACAAAAAAGTACGCTTCAAGCATCACATTGTTTTATTTTTTTACTTTACTTTTTACACCAGTCATTCTGGCGTTTATTAAAATGTCTGCTTTCCTTCCGTGAACTCTTCACACTTTGATGGCTTGTGGCGGTCTTGACGTTCTGACAGCCGCATGTGTACCGTATGTGCAGACCCTCTCGGAGCATGCGGTCCTGTCGGAGATGAGACCTCAGCGCTGGTACCAGTTCCGGGTAGCGGCAATAAACAGCCATGGCAGCCGTGGGTTTACCACTCCCAGCAAGCACTACATCTCTAGTAGAGGTAAACACACACAACGCATAAATACACACCTGCACACACACACACACACACACACACACACATGCACACATGCATGCACACACGCACACACAAACACACACACACACAGATGTGACCGGTGAGCTGACAGCGATGATTTCTTTTGCATGCTTCCTCTTTTGTGAAACCGGATCTCCTGTCACCAAACATTGGAGTCTCTCTCCGAGGATTCTGGGACACTTTAAACAGATGAGGGATGTTTACTTGCTCCACATTTCTCCCTGGAGCACAGGAAACTTTAACTTCATCTCTCTCTCTCTCTCTCTCTCTCTCTCTCTCTCTCTCTCTCTCTCTCTCTCTCTCTCTCTCTCTCCTCCAGAGTTGATGGATAAGGTATACACAACAGAAATGTTGTTAGACAGTCCAGACACACACACACACACACACAGTAGGAGGTTCCTATTTTAATACTTAACAGACATACAGTAGGTCATATTGGCCCTGTGCCAGGATTGGCTGGTGATATGAATCCTTTGCCAGGATTGGCTAAACTGTGTTTATATATGTGAGTAAATGATTGGACATGGCTTTGCAAAAGGCGTTCTTTCTCACTCACACACTTATGTAAGATTACAGGGTCTGAGACAGACTATCCACAGAGACATTATATAGAGGAGACACGCCACTTGGACAATTTTGAATGGAGCTCTATGGGAGAATTCTGAAACGCCAAATGTGACAGTTGCGACAGTTACATATTGTGGTGGACTGTCCTTGAACAAGCGTGGAAGAGGTGGATAATGTATTACAAATGCACACAGCAGCTGCCAGCTGCCTACCTATATTGTTAAAAGTAGATTTTGTACAATGAATTAATGAAGTCCATGTGAAATGTGTAAATACATTACGTCCTTGTTTCACATATAAGGACTTTGGTATCCATTACCATCAGCAAATTTAAGGAATTACTCGTGTTCCAATTTCCCACAGTTTTTGAATAGATGCACACACAAGTTTGCTCTCGCACACATGCGCACACACACACACACACATACACAGGCGTGCACACACACACACAGGCGCACACACTCACACTGCCGGCTAATGAAGCCATGTGTGCGAGGCTAATGGGTTAAAGCCATACACTGTTGTGTGTAGCTTGCGGTCGTTTGAACATCCACGTTTTGTGTTTCACATTCATTAATCTTGATTTGGCAGAGGCTAGAGGTCGTGGGTCACCAATCAGGATGCTGCCATATGGCAAGGGGACACCCTTCAACATTCTCAATCGAGACTCTCGGGTTGAGTGAGAATTGGGAATCTGATTTGGTCAAAGGGAATGGATACAGGTGCATGTGACGGCATTTCCCCGTTAGACTTTTGGAAGGTGGGGGCATTTCAGCCGTTATGCAGACCAGACCGACTCAGCATTCCATGCATGTTAATGGGGAGATCCACATATTTCATCATATTGAAATATATTGCATTAATTGCATTAATCTATTGCATTCATTACCTACGATCAGTCTGAGGCCACAACGGTATTTCTGCACCAAATTGTTTTGGGGTAAATTGACATTGTTTCGGGCCATGCATGGTAGATTTAGCTGAATTCCGATGGTGACACACCCACTCGTTAATAAGAGACCATAAGTGCTCAATGTTTTTTGCTTCCATTGAAATGCATTACAGTGCTCCATCTTTGTTTAAATATATTTGATTTGGTGGTGGCCTTTTCCGAGCAGAGGATTTACCTTAGTGCCATCATCGCTGCCGGTGCAAGCAAGACTAGAATGACACACGGGGAAAGAGCCCCTGCGAACATGTGTTTTGGTTCTGTGTGCCAATTACCCGGCGCCTTCAGGGACACCCCACACACAAAAGCACACACACACACACACACACACACACACAAACAGGCCAGGCCCTTATGTGGCGCGCTAACTTTGATCTTGACATCTGTGTCAGCACAGTGCAGGCTGCCACGGGACATGTAGTTTCTAATCAGATACATTATGTAGTTTTAATCAAACACAGGCCCCCGGGGAGGTTGTTGTTTTAATGGAACACAGAGCCAGTGTTGGGAGACCGCTGGCCCTGAATCCATCTGAGAAGCAAAGGACCTATAACACAGACACACACACAGACTTGTCTGTTTGGATCTGTGTTGTTGGTCCTGCTGACACTAGGCAGCTTCTGAGTTAAATCTAATTGGATCAAGTGACTAAAATCAGAATTGAACCATTATTCTCATCTTCTAAGACTCTAGGACAATTCAATTGAGTAAGTCACGGTTGCGGTCATATACCTATTCATATATATACTGTATATTATGACCATGAATACTGTAGACTATGTATCACACATACAGTATGCCTGGAATTTGCCATCATGCATTCTGATATGCTTGACACATGAATACAATGCTTGTTGTCTTTGAGGAACACACATTTCCATCAAGCCTCTGTAAGGGCCGATTTATGTTTCTACGTCGAGCATACATCGTAGGATAAGGTTATGCACGAGGATACGCCGTAGCTTGTCATGAGCATATTATAGACCTTTGCACGTTGACTGAACATGCAAAGCCCCAATATACGGAAGAGACATGTCTTTTAGGTTCCCAAAATATAACACTTATAGAGTGTAAACGTTTTGAAATAGGCATGTAAAAATATTTCTTTCCAGCGAATGTCTTAGTTAAACCAACTTTTATCATAGGAAACTGTTTGTGCCGATAACGTAAATTGGATTAACAGTGTCCAGAGGGTAGCGCTTTGCAGTAAGTTACGTAAAACTCACCCTCAGACACCTCAAGAGGACGCCAGAGCCCATTGTGTTTTAGTCTGGCAGAGATCGGGGTTTGCGTTTATTTCATCACTGAATTCCCCAGCCAACTTCCAAGGTGATACCTGGATGTGGTGATTAAGTGAAGTTGATGAAAGTAATTACATTTTTAATGGGATCTTCCAATCTCTCTCTCTCTCTTTCTCTCTCTCCCCCCCTCCCTCTCCCTCTCCAGACCCTTCTCCTCCAGAGTCTCCCATCAATATCAGAGTGGCCAATCAGACCTTGGGCCGGGCCAGATCTTTCACAGCAAGGTACAGTATATCAAGAGAAGGTTGAATGTCTGATGCTCGATGTCCCAGAAGCTCATAAGTAGTGTGCCTGCTCCTCAGAAGGTGGCTCAGATACAACCACAATTAAATGTCGAGTGTGTTTATATCGCCAAGGCGCATACGCTTGTTCTTGTGGGTGGAGTGAGACCCCGACCACATAGGACGCTCTTTATGCAAGAGTCTTTTTTCAAATTGTTTTCTATTGGCAGAAGGCATTTTGCGTGTTTCAAATGCGGCCTGCTCGCTTTTTAGGCGAGGCTTCACCTTGCATTTTAGAAGAAGCGCTCTGTGACAAACTGTCCCTGAGCAAGGCACCTAACCCTAATTCCCAGTGGAAGGGATGGCGCTTCCATGGCTGACGCCACCATCGGTGTATGAATGTGGGTGTGTGAATGTGACGCTATGCTAATTCTGCTCAGTAGTTATTAATGTGTAGGGACTAG
Organism: Typhlichthys eigenmanni; assembly: GCA_027564635.1. NCBI lineage: Eukaryota > Metazoa > Chordata > Actinopteri > Percopsiformes > Amblyopsidae > Typhlichthys > Typhlichthys eigenmanni. Next base: position 25,359 of record JAODUK010000876.1, on the reverse strand, counting down.
CACTGCCCAAAGTGGGAGCATGCGCCACTGTGTATTAACGCTACTGTAGATCACACCATGTTCTGCTGCCACCGTAAACAATGGTCTCTCCCCAATGGTCCAGAGGTGACGGTGTCACAGTGGGGGCGTTGCTGAACTGGGAGCCTCCCAGTGGAGAGGGCGACCTGCCCGTCCACCACTACAGAGTCGCCTGGACCCCCGGCCACATGCTGCCACGCGTGGAGACACGTGCGCCACGCAAAAATGGGCCCGCGCCCTCGCGCCACTCCGGGCAGGACAAGAAGGGGAGCAGCAGCAAACTGACGCGGGGGGTGAGTCCGTTGTTGTTGTGTTTGTTCCCCACCCCACGCGCGTTGAGTGCCATGCGCTTCTGAAGGAACACGTGGTGGAAATAACGGATTGGACCGTCGTGTGTTGCTGTGACGATTGCTCTAAAGCCCTGGACACGCTGCAAGCGATTCACTGCTGAATGATGAATGAATGAATATAAGATACAGCTACAGAACTATGCTACAGTGAATTAATGAATGAATGAATTATTAAATATAAGATATAGCTACACTGAATGGATGAATTAATGAATGAATATAAGATACAGCTAGGCCAGCATGTTATATGTGTGCTCTGTATTAGATTCACATGTATCTGTGAGATTAAATTGCAAACTTCAGTTTTTATGCTATGCAAACAGTACTATGCTACACTGAATGAATGAATGAATGAATATTCATGAATATAAGCTGTGCCTTGTGCTTCTCAATGAACACGTACTGTAGCCTATAAGTAACTGATTATACCATCTTACGTAGCGTATAGCGGCGCACCTGAGTTGTTTTATTGTGCATGTAAACCCAATCCCCCCCACCCATCCCCCATTCCCCCAGCACACACGCACAGGCACACGTGCGCACGCTCGCTCACACACACACATACTAGTAGTGATTTATTGCAGTGGTTTTACAGGCTTCTGCAGTACTCTGAAAGAACAGGTTTTACTCTGGGAATGCTGCTGCACTGCAGTCTGGTATAATTCTGTCTGTTATATTTAAAGCATATGCCGTAGTTAAATATATTTCCATGGAATACAATTACAGTAGACTGAGTATTAATAGGTCACATAGACTCATTGTGCATTCCTTTATCTTACTCTACTGTTTAAATGATCTTGGTTAGCGCCACACAAAACCATAAACAAACTCAACAATGCCAGATTAACAGCTTGTTTCTAAATTACACTTATTAAGGAGCAGGACAGCCACCCCCCCCTTCCAAAAGTCTAATGCCACAGGGGTTAGTGCGTCTTGTTGCTCCCCACAATCACACTAACCACTAACATATCCTTTCTCCATATGCTTCATAACTGTCAATGCTGTTAGGTGACACCAGAGCCATGTAGAAGAGAGTCGCGTCAACTCCGTTCACTCCAATGGACCGTTTTTTTTTTTTTTTTTTTCACAGCAGTGGCGGAACGTGGAGCCTCTTAACAGTTCCCGGAAGTTATATGTGACTACTAAAAGCACCCTTTAAAACATATTGTACAAATACACATCGATGAGTACTAACTACCAAAAATGTCAGTATCTGTACATATCTGTTCAATTTGCCCACCAAACACTTCCTGGAACAGTTTTGCGTCTACATGACCCATTGTTTGTTACCCTCCAAATGGAAAGCTTCCAATCTCTTAAGTGGGCGTGTTGCCAACAGCATTTTACTGTGGAGGCTGACAGGCAGCGCTCAGACAGTCTAAATCTGTCATGCATGGTCTGAAACAATCAATTTACCTCAAAACTGTTCCCTGCAGAAATACCGTTGTGGCCCTAGATTGATTGTATAGGTACTTGGGAATTAATATTATATACTCCATCAATACCATTAGCTCCACAAGAGAAAAATAATGGGCAATATTATGGAGAAATCTGTGGACCTCCCCATTGTCCTGTGTGGAACGTTGGGTCCTTCTAGTCTGCATAAAGAGTAAAAAGCCCCCCCACCATTCCTTACAAAAGTCTAATGCCATCCCGATCTGTTAAATTCCATTCTCTCTAATTCTCTAACCAGTGTTACAAAACACAAAACAACTGTTTTGTAACACTGGTTTCAAATTATTATTGTTAATATTACAGACAATGTCCTTTGGTGACATGACTAAAGTAAATAGTATTACATAGACAATGTATTACAAGGAAACAATCTAGTTGACCCTTGTTTTTGGACACATTTTTGAGATACCTGACATGTTATATTGACATTTGGGTGAATTGAGCCCTCCCATATGCTTTCAGTGAGTCTTTTAACAACTATTATTTGTATGGGACTTAACCTTGTTAGACTACAATGACAACATACAGGCCTGGCTTTAGAATAACATGCTAATTTAACTGTAGATAGATTGACAGCAGAGAGCCTAGCCAAGGCTTTCCTGCATACGGATAATGTGTTTAGCTCAAGTCAAAGCATCTGGAAATGCATTGACACCACAGCAGTCACAGCTGTGGTTACCGCACTGGGATATTAGTAAAAGTGTATTGGCTATCACAGTAGAAATGTATGAGTTCTCCCTGAATGTAATATTATATGGGATCTATTTGCATTGTGTAAATTTAGAATTGACAGATCCCAGCATTCCTTGTATTTGGTGTGAATACACTTTGAGACCAGTAACAAAAAAAAAGACGACAACAAAAACACAAGCCTGTAGCTTTGAGATCTGGTAAAAGGCTGAATTGATATTTTGTTGTAAATATTTGACTAATAAATTTACACACACAAACAAAAGACGACATAAATATGTAAACTGTTACGGATGTACTGTACTACCTTCAGTATTAGCTGTATTATGGTTGAGAAACATGTAAACTGTTAAGGATGTACTGTACTACCTTCAGTATTAGATGTATTATGGTTGAGAAACATGTAAACTGTTAAGGATGTACTGTACTACCTTCAGTATTAGATGTATTATGGTTGAGAAACATGTAAACTGTTAAGGATGTACTGTACTGCCTTCAGTATTAGATGTATTATGGTTGAGGGGGATTCCAGACCGGTAAAGCCATTCACCTCTAGTGTGTTCTGCTCTTTTCTGCTTGGCTGAGAGGACCTCAAGCTAGCGTTGCTGGCTTGTAGCCGCACCCAAACACACACGCACACACAAGCGCACACACGCACACGCACGCACACACACACACACAGACACAGAGGCACACGCACATACACACAACATGGCAAATAACAGTATTTGTTCCACTGATTAAATATCTCGGATAAGATGCGTAGTTGGCAGCATCTACTGGCATGGGGCGATCAAAACAGCCTAGACATCTGGAATATGCAAGAACAGTAGAAATGTCTCTGAAACCCCACGTGAAGGAAATATTCAAATTAGAGGAAAATCAAACTTGAAACTGTCCAAGTTCAAGTCATTTTAATATATATATTTGTACATATCATTTCCCACTGACATACACTGAATTAGAACATGCTCTCTCGTAATATATATATTTATATACTTCACTCGCACACGCACACACGCACGCACGCACACATTTGTGCACACAACCATACAGGCCATATGTTTTGTCTATCTAGTAATGGAAATAGTTCAACCCCTTTTGTCTGTAGGTCGCAGAGAAACTACTTTTAACTGCATCTCTCTGTCTGTCTGTCTGTCTGTCTGTGACACACACACACACACACACACACACACACACACACACATATATATGAAACAGGCTTGTTATCATCCAGACATCTAGCCTTGAGTGCAGACCAGTAGACCTATCTGACTCAGTTAATGAGCTGTCAGTCAAATAGAGGCCAAATGGAAAGCTGTCAGTCAGTACGCCAAGGTCTCTTCCTGATAAATGGTGATGAAGACGATGACAGTGATGTCTGTATTGGCAGGAAAGGTGATAGTGATGTCCTGTTGCTCTTACTGGCGATGCTCTGGATAACATTCAGGCTGTTTTGTTTTCTCTCTCTCTCCTGTAGGCGCAATGTGAACTATGGTTACAAGGTTTGCTGCCTGCTACTTCCTACTTCCTGTCCGTTCAGACGGTGGCCTACTGGGGTCAGAAGAGACTAAAGAGTCCCAGATCCCATATTGTGTTTACTACTATATCTGATACAGGTAAAGATTATTCAGACTTTCGCACAGCGGCAATTTTTTTATGCGGCAATGAAATGTACGCTTTTCTTAACCATGCAAATGTATAATGTGGACAAATGGAAGTGTGTGTGTGTGTGTGCGTGTGCGTGTGTGGTGTGTAGAACAAGCGTGTGAGCGCACGTTTTGTCCATACATTTTTTAAAGGTCCTGATTGCTGTTGAACTTTTTTCTACTGTACATATAAGATTTAGGTCTACCTATGTGATTTTTCGGAGGACGCACCAGGCCTCAAACAGATGTGTTTAGTCATAGTCATACCGTATAAGCAAACCAGCAAGAGACTGAACTGATGTAAAGAAGTGGTCACTCGACTGGGGCAGATCTCACCGTGTAGTTTTTAAGTTTCGCAGTAAAGCCTGTGTGAGTTAAACCAGGTGGCTGCTGTACAGCCATAACGCCCATTAATGAACATGAAACTGTGTACAGTGCACACATTCGCATTTGCTACCTGTCAGCGTATTCTGCACTGGTTAAACACTATAGTGTGTGTGTGTGTGTGCTGTAGACCCACACGTGCACACACATATAATTTAGTGTGTTAATGTCAGTGTTAATGTTGAAACAGGTATTTACAGTTGACCTGGCAGTCATATAGCCCGCTGCAGCTCAATTATCAGAGCACATGCAGAGACTTTTATATGGAAAGTTATTTCATAAATTTACACATTGATCACTTTAAACTCGAAAGAATTTCAACAGGAAATAAGGACCCCATTTTTAAAGTATATTTGTATGGGGTACCATGAATAATTTATTGCATTTTGTTTAACATTGTTCATGTTTTATGCCTTATGTTTCTCATTGCTCTGACCATAATTTATGTTGGATGAATGAAATTAATAATTTGATGCCAATTGTAATAGAGTTAATTAATACATTAGGCAATGAGGGAGGAACCATTACCTAATTTGTGATTTCCCAGAACAACATGCAGCAATTATTTTATATATATATATATATATATATATATATATATATATGTGTGTGTGTATATATATATATGTGTATATAATCAATCTGACACTGATATGAAAGAGGTATAGGGTTGGTAGGTTAAATGTAATCTGTTACAGTTACTAGTTACCAGACTAAAATTATAATCAGTAATGCAGCATTTGATTACCTAAATGTATTAACATAATCTGATTATTTTCCATTTCATGAATTCCATGCTGGTGCAGGCTGGTAGTGCTGGTGTAGTGCTGGTACACCAGCAAACAGCAGGAAATGCCGGGGTACCAGCAAACCAGCATTCAATGCTGGTTCCAGCATGCAGAACATGCCTTATGCTGGTGACCATCAATGTTGGATATTTTAGCAGGGCAAAGACCCTATTCTCCAAGTTAATTTTGGGTCTGGTTGGTTTGGATCTAGTTGTAACAGACTTGTAAAAACAGTCAAACCCGACAATGAAGAAACAAAGCAGTAAATATACTGGTATACTCTTCTCTTCTACTCTCCTTTCCTAACCTAGAGCGGAAGGCTTCTTCTCTGCCAGGCATCACCAAGGAGGAGGAAGACTTCTCCAATGAGCTTCCATTCTCGTCTTCTGTTCTCACGTCCTCATCAGACCGGTCTGGTCTCTCCGCTCTCCCTCGACCCGACGACGTCGCTCCCGGCATCAACCCAAGCAACCTGCGGCTGGAAGCCGCCGCCCCACATTACCATGATGACCAGCTGCAGGTCAAAGTGTTCTGGAAGTTTCTGCATCAAGGTGAGCTGACCCTCATCAGCTCTCTGAAGAGGCAGCTGTCTACAGCCGTATGTTACTACAGTACACATTTTAAGAGGCACTTTCCAGGCACTCTCATAACATGGTGTACAGCGAGCACACTATGAATTAAAGGTGCGCTAAGCAATTTGAACCCAAATCATTTTTGCCAAGTTTTACAAAAAATTCTTTGCAAAGACAAACAAACAATCTAACGTTACAAGTTCAGACTGATTTATTATTGTTTATACAAAACAAACAACAGTTTTGATTATACTTTCTTGTGCTAGCGACATTTATTTTGTATTTTTATTATTTTATTTTGAGGAAATAATATTATCTTTTGGACAATTGAGCAAACAGAGAGTCAGCCAGGCAGACCGTGACATGAGACAGCATGTAGACCATCCGTTGCAATATGCAGACAGTCCGTTACCCTCAGAATTAAATTCTCCTCTGCAGAATGTGCCTCATCAGCACGTTCTCAAATCGGCGCTTGCAGCCCGAAGCAGTGTTCTGATTGGTTTGCCGAGTTGAACAAATAGGTGCTGACTGGCTGTTATCAGGCTGAGGGGGGAACAAGAGACACCCAAGTCATCTTCAATAACATCAGCATAACCGTGTAACTAGCAGCAGATGTCTGTGTGTGTGTGCGTGTACGTGTGTGCGTGTACGTGTGTGCGTGTACGTGTGTGTGTGTGTGCGTGTGCGCGCGTGAGGGGGTGGTAGGCATTGAAGGTAGATGTGCCGGTGTGTACATCGACATGCTTCTCTTGTGTTCCGCTTACTTTGTTTCACAAACGCACGCATGTGCGTGGACAGAATCATGCATGCACACGCACACGCACACATTACGATAGATCTATCCTCTGTTGTGTTCCAGGCAGACATATGCACCCTGGACCGTATGCTTTGCGTTGGCGACCACATGCCTGCAGTGCTGATGCGAATGCTACCGGCACAGAGAAATCCAGCACAGTACAGGTAGGTTTGTGTGTGGAGGAAGATTGACAGCGTGTGTGGGCGTGTGTGTGCGTGTGCGTGTGCCTCTGTGTCAGATATCAGCTTTCATATGAATCTGGAATGCCGTAAAACCTTCCTCTCTGTCTTTCCCCTGGAACCTCTCTCTCGCTTTCTCCAGGGCACCCATCACACCATCAAAGGCCTCAACTTCTCCTGCAAGTACCGGGTTGCCGTGGCAATAGAAGGCGACCCAGGTTCAGAATCTGTTGCCTGGGTCATGACCCCGGCTTGCTCCTCCATCAGGGTCAGAGGAGGGAGAGCGGTGCACTGCGATGATAAGGGTGGGGTCACTGTTAGACATTCATGCATGCATTCACGTGTAAACATTCATATTTCAAATAGCTAATACGTTAACTTGCTTGCCAAGCCACTTTGATTATATTTATATCATGTTGGTTCACTTCCAGTTTAATCAGCACAGGAAGTCTCTGGGAATGTAAATGTTTAGAAAAGTTTTGGCACGCAACGATTTTAATATTCAACCTGTTGAAGCAGTCTATATGATTATTGTCTTTTGTGTACCTTCTTTTAATATTTTGGATTAATTCAACTCAATATAAAATGATCCCGCTCTGTTATACTACCACACACGCACGCACACACACACACACACACACACACACCACGGAATAAACTATGATGTTATTTTTGGTTTTGGTTTTCTGTGTTAGAGCGCCCTCTGCCAGGCAGGAAGGTGGTACTGCGTCCAGAGCGGCTAACGGCAGACTTTCATGAAGTGAACGGCTCACTGCGTGCTACATTTCGATGGAGGTTGTCCCAACACGTACCAGAGCAGCACCCTATTGAGGGGTTTCAGTTCGTCTGGACACAACTTGACCCACCCTCGGGTGTTTCTGTGGCAACAGAGGGTCAGGAAGACACCCTAATTTCCCAATCTCAGATTGTTGCTCCGGTGAGAGAGAAAGAACAATATTACATTTTCTAATTTACCAGACACGTATTCCTCTGTGCATGTGTGAAGTGGTAATGAATACACTTGCAGTGAATAAAAGTAACTTATTTTAAAAATGTCCCTTATCCATTAGCCTTTAGCCTTAAAGGTATAGTCAGCTATTGTAAGATAATTGTAAGATAATACACTTTTTGTCAAATTCACTAAGTAACACTAAATTACCGTTCTCTGTGCGTGCTGAAAAAAAGAATACAGTATTTCTACACAGCCCTGGCTCCATATATTTGAACACAAACAAAGTGGTGAGCACCGCTCACAACAACAAGGCTTTGCAATGCATTTTATCATGTGCTGCGGAACTTCTGAGGGAATTTTTTGTTTAAATCTTGAAGTTGGCAAGCGTTCAAGAGAATAACTAACCCTGCCTTTAATATAACTATGTATGATCTTGTCTGATGCTTGATGTCACACTAAGCACCAGAATCTCAGACCAAAACAAAAGTCTTGCGGGTCACATGTATGCACTAACATGCACCCATGACCGGACCATCTATGTAAGCAAGGACCAGGAGCTTGGATTACTACACACACCGGGGGAGTTTGATGTCATTCTGTTCTCCCTTTTGGACGCATGTACATATATGATTGACAGGTATACTGGTAGGTAAATAATATTCTCTGTTGAATCCTGACCATGCCTCTCCTCCCTCTGCAGTCCCAGCGGTCAGTTACGGTTTCTGGTCTTCATGCTGACAGCATCTACCAGCTGCAGTTGCAAGTGCTAACAGAAGGGGGCAGCAGTGGCCCGGCAGTCTCTAAGACAATACACACGCCAACTATAAATACAACCCTGCTGCTATAGGTAACAGTTAATTAATATATGCATGATGGCATGGATGTTATTTTAAAGAATATTTAAAAAAAAAAAAAAAAAAATGTTTACTTTTTTTTTCTTCTAGGCCCCGCCCCTACACAGAGGTCTTCCACTTGCTAAATTTCCTCTATGCTCCCTGTATTTCTCTCATATACAAATGTGATGAAGTGTGCACACACACACACAGTTTTATCAGACAAGTAAGATTTTATCAGATTTATCGCAAAGCTATCCTGTATAGAATGTTAGTGGACTATAGAAGATACTCTTATTCCAATATTGATGTGAGATTTTATTACAAACTACGTTTCCCCTGATTAAAATTCAAGTGACGCCTTTTGGTTTGGACATCAATTGAACGTGGTTCATTTTTGTATTTTGTCTTTCACATACAGGTTACATGCTCTATCTAAAGAAATTACATGAATTGTCTTAACGTATCAATTTAGCAGATCATTTACACTATAATTACACAGAGAATATGTTCAATTAATTATTTTAAATGGGCTTGCTTGCTTTATTCCCTGTATAGCTACAGTGACTTAATGTACATTATGAAGTAATGTGTACGCTATTGACCAATTGACTGTATACAAATGTACTATGTTTATTTTTTATTTGATGTTTCCCAAAGTGTGTTACTGCCTTAAAAAAGTTGAAATTAAGATTCTTCACTAGCCATGGGCCAATGTCATTGTATGTTGTACAAATTGTAGAGTTTGTAGAGCTAGTTTGTGTAACCATAGAAAAGTGTTTATTTCCTGCAGTTTCATTTCATTTACTCTTGTTGATTTTGTACCATTTTTTATTTTTTACTTTTATTTTTATTTATTGTTTTTATAAATAAAAGAATATGAGAATTATGTCTGTTGTGCATTATATAATATAGTGACTTATCTATGAAATTGCAAAACAAAACTCATTGCTGCACATCCCATAATGTGGTAATCTCTATTTTGGTTCATACATGTTTTATTCTGATAGGCTAAATTTATTCTTGACACATTGACATGTTATTGCTCAAATAATAAATGTAGGCATTTGTTTACATTGTGTACATTAAATACTCAACAACTTTACTCAACCTTTATGTCAGTAATACACATTTTACCGATTTTATTTGCAGAAGCAAGAGGTGTTTTCAAAGCACAGGTGTTTTGGTAGAAATACTTTCGCCCCTCGAAGAAGTAACGTCATGGATGAACGTAGAGTAACGTATCATCAGAAAGATGCGTCCGACGAATGCGTCATCAATAAGCGACCACGAATTGTTTTCTTCATATCGTGCTGCTGTAGATGAAACCCAATTAGTTATTTCACTGACACGGTAATATGAGTATAAATGTTACTTTGATTGCAATTTACATCTGTGTAGACTATAGTATGTTACCGGCTGTAAATGTCTACGGAGACTCTCCCTTTGTTCCAACTCGGCTTCGATGTCTGTGAAAGACGAAGCAATGTTAGTCGCTGCTTAGTGTGTTTGCTTCTGTTGTGATTGTGCAGCTAAGATAGCTAGCAAGTACATTTTGAAGAGTCAGTGGAATGTTTAATGAATCACTATTCTTTTCTTCTATAACAAAAAGTGCCAATGTCCACAACATAGCTGTTCTAGAACGTTCATGTTAGCCTAGCCAGTGGAAACGACCTCAATTCAATTCATTCAAACGGTCGTTGGCATAACTAAAACACATCATCATGTCAGTACTAATTTCAGCATGCAAATGACCTAGTAGAAAATTGTCTTGTCGTGTTTATGCTGATTTTAAATGTTTCTGACCCATATTCTATCGCTGTCTTTTTTTTTTGTCCTGAATAGGAGGAGCCCATGGTGTTGACATTATGTCAGACAGGCTTTATCATGTTTCTGAATCCGCTGTCTAGCCCCGTCGTTTCTTACAAATGAACCTTGCTGTTACACCGGTGGAGTAGGACATTAACACAACTACATAAGTGTTCCACAGCAAGCTCTTGTGGAAGGAGGAGGCCTATCAGGAGAAGGGGTGTTTGGGGAATGGGGTAGGGGAACCAGAAGAGGGAGCCATGGTTCACAGCAGCTCTGCCCCTCGTATTCCAATGATTCCTCCTGCATCGCTTCATTTAATGGTTCCCATTCAAGCACAGTCTCCTTTAACACCTCCCTTGTCAGCTCCTGCGAACCGAGACCCAATCCAGACCCCTACGGAGCCACTTATCCCGACACTCACCTCCTGCCAAACTCCCACGCAAACCCTCCCTCCACCCCCTCCAGATGAAGTCCCCCAGCCTCGCATGCAGACACCGACCGGCTCTCGGCTGGCGCTCAACGGCCGCTCCTCTGGCAGGAAGCGTACCCCCAAAGCCTGCGACTGCTGTGGGCCCAACGGAAAAGGGCACACCGTTAATAATACTCCGGCCAGGGGGCGGGGGCGCGGCCGGGGCAGGGGCCGGGGCCGGGGGCGGGGCCAATGGAGGGGAAGAGGAAGGGGGCGTGGTTTTGCAGGCGCCCAGAAGAGGAAAACAGAGGGCCAGCTGACCTTGCACAGAGCGTCCACGGACGAAGAGGATGATGATGAGGAGGAGGAAATCCAGGAGGACATCGACAGCGAGTATTCATCGGAGCGCGTCAGCTTCCGGTCGGAATTCTCCGACGGCCTGCCTGTCGTCACCTCGCTAAAGGAGGCACCGCTTGGGCCGTGCGTCGCTGCGGAGAGCTTGGGCGGTCAGAAGATGGAGGAGTCTGCGGAGGGCCCGGGTGGCAGTGAGGAGGAGGTCCGGTGGGTGGACAGGGCAGGCAGAGGGGTTCCTGCGAGCAGATGGATGAGGGGGGGACGCCGGGTGAGGGGGAGGGGCTACGGCAGAGGGAGGGGCATGGTGAAAGCTGCCGCTGGCTCCAAGATGGAGGTCGACGGCGTTGGCGCGCCGAGGGCATCGTGCGTTGCAGGGTCGGCGGCGGCCGGCGGTGCCCAGCCAGAGAGGGTGGTCCCCCCCGAGAGCCGAGCCGGCGGTGGGCTGAGGTGCCGCCCTGGATGCGGGCGTGGTGGCGCTGAACCAGAGCTGTTGGAGGAGAGTGCTGCCTCTCGTCGGGCCAAGTCCCCGAACCCGCCTCTACCCCCACCGGTGACTGTGGAGCAGGTGCAGGCCAGGTGCGGAGAGGGCACGCTGGCTGGCTCCGGCGGCATGCGCCTGCTGGAACCAGAGGCGCCTATGCTGGTGGACGAGCCCCAGGAAACAGCGTTGCCGACACTTGCGCACGTTTCCAACGGGAGCCGTACCCCTCCGATGGACGACGACATGCACACTGATCTCCCTCCTCTTGCCTCTGCTCCTTCCGCCCCTTCTTTTGCCCCTGCTCCTCTCGTCCTTGCTCCTCCCGCTCGGGAGGTCATTGCGATACAAACCATGCTACACCGCTGGGCGCTAAGAGACCACAGGCTGTACTGTTCGCCCGGAACGTGGCAGCGGGAAGACGAGGCACTGGGGGCTGAGGTGGTCTCCGTGGAGACGGGGAAGTGGTCTGCGGACCACCTCAGAGGAGGTGGGACTCTGGATAGAGACAACATGGACCAGATCACTGACATGGTCCACGGTAAAATAATAACATCTTTCAATATCTCGCATCTGAAATTGAGTAACTGCACACCTAACATTTGTACAAATACAGTAAATAATAGGACTCTGTGAACTGTGATGAGACAAACACATCAATGCCGGTGGTAATATTGACAGAAGTGTTAAAAAAAATCTTTAAGTCTGCATTTTATGGGTTGAAAAACCTCTATAATTAAACATTAACAATCGTGCAAGGCCCTTGCTGGCTTACGAATGTACTTTTGAAGCACTTAATCAAATTAATGTTAATAGGACAGCTCGCTCAGCTCCTTGCCTACTTCTGAGTCAGGCTCAGAGCTGGGGTTGAAGATAATAATAATATTAATAAGGTCAGCCAACTCCTAAAATATTTCATACAACCCCCCCCCCCCCAATGGTTTCCTGTGTACATAAACAACATTAAAACAAAACAACTGCCATTTTTCTGTATTTGTAATTCTGTTGCGGGAGATTTATTGGTGACAGTGAAGTTTTGAACTTGTATCGGTCAAGTTTATTTTTTATTTTTTAATATATATATATATATATATATATATATATATATGCGCCTTAATTTTAAAACATTGCAGTCTTAAAGGCCTGTACAGCCTATATTTCACATGGACACAAGTATAATATAGGGCAGTATTTCCCCTAATGTTGAAATTCTCTCTGCCACCTCCCGCAGAGTTTCTGGAGAGCTTTTATCTGAAGTACGGCAGTTTCATTCCTCTCAACGAGACGGATATTCTGGAACATCTGAAGAAGAACGGAAATGTAGAACTCAGCCACAGGTTCTTCCCCGGCTCACTGTTTATATTTATTTTTGAAACCCTCCACAACAGTGGCTGGTTGTAGCAAGGAGGGGTCCAGAGGAATGCAAGCTGTGCATGGATTTCTTTTAACCAGTGTTAATAGCAGTTTGAATCAGATCCACTATGTTAAGGGGTAATGTCGCGTGAAGAAATGTGTTGATACCTTGGTATCTTGTCATGTATTTGTCTTAAATCACTTTGTGTCTCTGGTCGTCTCCTAGAAAGTTGGACATCCACAGAGAAGTGTGTCGATACAAGGCTGGGCTGGCCTGCGCCCCGGTTGCAGGGTTCATGGTGACGTATAACAAGCACACCCTGAGACTGGATGACCTCAGCACACTGGAAGAGCAGAACTGGGTTAATGACCAGGTACGAAAGAGATGGCGCAATGGATTCAGCTGCCGTTTCAACTGCCATTTGATACGGGGAAGGAAGAAAGTAGGACAAATAACAGTAATATGTATGCCAGCTATTTCCAAAGATAGAATATTTGACTAGGAATTTTGCTACAACTCTACTTCTGAAATAGTTGGGACAGTATAGAAAATGGTAATACATACAAAAAGGTTTGTAAATTATTTTCATCCTGTACAATATTAGAAACACTGCAACCACACCTGTTTTGATGTTTTATTGTGCAATTGTAAATGGTGTTGAAAATATCAAATTTTTATCTCATTAAAAATGGTTACTGCAATACGCTCACAAAACACACACTCATCTCAGCTTAGATGAAGTCATGTTGCAAATAGATTTTGAAGATAAAACCATAATATTCTCCAGGCTAAAGAGTTTTTTAATTATTAAATTTTAATTAAGTGTAACAAAAGGAAATATGTTGTTCCATGGTAAACCCTCAAATGTCCTAAAGTGAATGCTGCATGCATCAGATGTTGGTGTGAAATGCGATTGAGTATTTTCACAAAACTATTCAACCCTCAAGGTAAAACATAATAGTTGTTGTAGGGTTTTCAATTTGGCACAGCGCAACCAGAATATATAAATCACTGTTTTTATTCATTTGTTTTATGTTCGTATTTTTTTTACCGTCCGAACAATTTCAGAATTGGTGGTGATAGTACTGTACATGTGAAGGGATTAACGAAGTTTGTCTGGACTTTCAAAACTGCATTTTCAGTAATTACTCATACACCATGAGAACACACCACAGTGGTCTAATTGTATAATTTGTTTCATATATTCTTTCTGTCCAGGTTATTAACATGTATGGAGAAATAATTATGGAAGCCACAGAACACAAGGTGAGAGAATGTGTGCATGTCAGCCTGCCTGTGTCACGCATCAAGTATTTAACAGCTGGACTACACATACTGACTACTATGATATATTTTACTGCTTTAGAATGTGACGGTTTATTTCATCACTCTCTTTCAGGTCCATTTTTTCAACAGCTTCTTTCACAAGCAACTGGTTGCCAAGGGTTACGAGGGCGTGAAACGATGGACTAAGAAAGTAAGATGATTACAATTCCACAAAAAGTAACGGTGTGTAGAACTTAGTTTTTTTTTATAAATGTGTGTGTCTTTATTGGTTTGTTTCAGGTGGACCTGTTCTCCAAATGGTTGCTGTTAGTCCCTATCCACCTGGAGATTCACTGGTCTCTCATCTCTGTTGACATAGCAACAAAAACCATCAGTTACTACGACAGCCAGGGCATCGTCTTCAAGCACACCATAGATGTAGGTAGTAGCACAGGAGCATGTATGGGTCGATTCATGTCTCAACCAGGTGGGGGCAGCAGTGAGTCATTATCACTCTTGTCTTCTGCAACGATAATTCCCCTAGGCAGATAATTCCCCTAGGCCGGCTTGCGGGCAGGTTTGAAGTTATGTGTGTATGTTGTTTTTTTTTTTTTTTCAAAGCTCTGTTATGTAACAACGGTAACTATTTGTGTCCCCATCATCAGAACATTATGAAGTATTTGCAGTCTGAAGCCAGAGAAAAGAAACAGCCTAACTTCCAGAAAGGTTGGAAGATGGTTATCATTAAGGTGAGATGATTTACACACGCAAGGCATGTAACTGTGTTTGACACTTTAAGGCTGACTGACTGATTCTGTCCTCAGAGCATTCCCCAGCAGAAGAACGAC
Source organism: Typhlichthys eigenmanni (assembly GCA_027564635.1). Classification (NCBI taxonomy): domain Eukaryota; kingdom Metazoa; phylum Chordata; class Actinopteri; order Percopsiformes; family Amblyopsidae; genus Typhlichthys; species Typhlichthys eigenmanni. The sequence goes on along the minus strand of JAODUK010000876.1, from coordinate 10,172 downwards.
AGCGATTGTGGCGTTTTTGTATTAGAGGTGAGGCAGCTTTCTTTTTTGGGGTTTCTACTCAATTACTGGTTTATTACTCTTGAATAAATATTCAATGCTAGAATATACTGAGCTTTGCTATTCACCTTTACCCCCGGCTCTTCTCTTCACTCTGTTCGCTCTCTGTCTGTCTGTCATGTCAGTACTGCCGATGTCTCTCGAGGAGGCGCCCCCTGCAGTTCAGCCAGGAGGACATGCCTCGCATCCGCAAGAGGATCTACAAAGAGCTTTGCGACTGCCGTCTCAAGGACTGACTGACTGAGTGACTGACTGACTGACTGGGACAGCGTGCTTACCCTTAACTGATTAGTCGCTGTCCAACAGCACGGACGGGCTGCCTGAACACTGCCTGCCTGTTTTAGTGGCAGGCCGCCTGGCTGTTGTCACGGCGAGGCTCTCCTCGTCATGCGTGAAGGCCTGTTTTAGTGGCAGGCTAATGGTGAAGAAACGGCCTGGCTTCTGTGTGTCGTGGGATCTCATCGTGCCTGCCTGTTAACTGAACAACCGTATTCTGGTTGTTACCTGTAATGCCCCTGTAGTTGGCCAGTATTGTACCTGAACTAAGCTCGTAGGAATCTGCTGATGTTCGCATAACCAACCTCCGGTGCTCTGGACCCATATCTTCACCGTTGGCTGTGGTTATTACATTATATCAGCTGTTCTTCTGACATGTTGAACCTGGACCAGGACAGGTCCTCAGAAAGCCTGCTGGACATATATGTGATTGCCTCTACTGTAGCTTGGGCCAAACAAGCGAGTGAAGAAGTGACTTTATATGACCGCCCTTGAATCACGTAAAAGTTGCTTTTGTTTAGGGACCTGGACCACCTCCTCTGACCACTGACCTATGAGATTCTTCTTCCAGACTAGTGCATCTTTGTGAAATCTCTACAAAGTCTACATGGTGTGTGTGACGGATGGGTTTTGTTCTATTTGGATGCGGACAGTGAAGTGTTTTAAGGTCTGAATTTACGGACTACATATTAGGCCTGGATGCATTTTTAGGAAGAAACATTGGTAAACTAGAGACTTAACTTTTTTTTTTCTTTTTTTTTATCATTATTGTGATTTCTTCATTTCAGGTAACACCAGGTTATTTTATGTGGGGTTTGTTTCTGTTATGCACACGCACTCTCCATTTCTTCTCAGTTGAATTAATTCTCTCTTACGGATAAAAAAAAAAAAATCAAATATGTTAATCTGCAGATGTAGTTTATGTAAGGTCCACAGTGCAGGTTACTGGTTTAAAGATGAAAAGCAATATAGCAATTATTACGGTTGCTACTGCAAATTGTACTGTAAAAGGCCTACAGCACTATGTTAGTGCATATACGCAGGAAAAGAAAATCAGGTTTCTTTAATAGTTGAATTGTGACAGAAGGCTTGAAAGCAACCGTGAGATCTGATGTGTTCATATAGCGTACCGTTGTCGATAGTTAATTGTTACAATTCTCTTTTTGCATTCCTGTGTAGCGACTGATCACGACTTGAGCTTAATTTGCTATATAGAAATTATCAGTTATATTTGTTTCAACGTCATTTTGTGTTTACTTGTATATTTTACCTGATTGTGTAATTGTTTTATTGGCCTTCCACATGCTGGCATTGACTAATAGCCATGGTAGTTCCTGGACTGTTTTTATTACTATAAATTAAAGGGCCAACCCTTTTTGAAAATGTTGATGGACGTTTTTATTTTATTGTATGTATTCTAATGGGACCCTACATCAGACTGAGGTGTAGCAACATGGTGGGCACAGATGACACCTTAAATTACTTACAGTGATTAGTTAAGTATTACTGAGCAGGTAGCAATTTTGATCGATCGGTATTTTCCGATACTAATAATAATAAGTGGAATAAATGTTCAGGAGGAGAAAAAACAGTAAACTTGATGGAAATGTGACTTTTTTTATTTTGAGTGACTTAATTGTAGTTGTACATGATTAAATCCATAGCAGAGAGGTTGTGAATATTGCAGCTATAATGATAGTTTACTCAATTTAATTCGTATTTGTTTTTGATTACAGGGTTCCTTGTAATACTAGCTGGCTACCTGTATCTGTTTGTCAGAAATGGAAATTGAGCATGTGATTCAGTATCTGCTCTCTCATTGGCTACTCTGAAAAAAGGTGTGAATATAACTATATTCATTTATATTATATTGTCTTTTATATCTCTCTTAAAAATATACCGATATAAATTAAATATCAATACATCGCCCAACCCTATTGAATACATAGTATGACTAATAATCATTAAGACAGAACTGTTTGACTATACCTGTTAGCAAAGTGGCATTAATTAATTTCTTATTGAATTCCTCTAATTTATTACATTGTATGCTACTCTCAGTTTGGTCATGCAATTTCAATATTTATTTGTGCCATTAGTTCACCATCAATCATCAAAATGTATAACATAATGTTTTACTTTGGTTGTCTGTATGCCTGATATTTCACCTCTAGAGCGAGCCAGGAACAAGTCCACAGCCACAAACGCCAGTATTCCCAAGAGGTAGGTTTGCTGATGGCCCTTGGTATGTCTTATTTAATGAAAACAAAGTTGGAAAAAAGAAACAATGCAAGATGAGAAACAAATAAGGGGACATACTACACAGAATGGAAAGTAAATTGTCCTAATAATATAAACAATGCATAGCAGGTAGAGTACTGATATCACCTTTCTAAAACTATGCTCAAATCCCACTCGTGCCTGTGTCAGTACTAGTGCTCATTGACAAACATATTGACTTCCTACTAATTAGCACCTTAGATACATGACCTGACTGTCACATAAATAGACCAGCAGATCATGCAGCTAATAAATTGTCCGACTATAAGCAACCTAATTGATTGACATATGACTCAATCGCTGTGTGACAGATAGGTAGGTGATGAAATAGTGAGTAGGTGATGAAATAGTGAGTTGAAACAATTAAGGGTTAAAAATGCCCGCACCAGTCACAGGCAGCCATTCGTCTGTGAGATAGACGACAGCTAAATCTGCTTGCCCGACCCCTTCCTTAATATTCTGTTTAAATATATACTGCACTTCATATTATAACGCCTGCATCTCAGTTTGGCTCATCTGGTACTCTGTCGAAGCCACTTGAGTCTACCTCCAAAATGCTGTAGTGGTACAAACGTTAAAACTATTGATTTAACTGAATCACACGCTTGGATTCAATCCACATTTAAGACATTGCGAGAAAAATAAATGTAGGTTATTTTACAGGAAATAACATTTTTGCCTGCAGCTTTTGAACAATGTAGCCTAAATATTGCATGGTGCTTTCTGCTGTCTGCAAAATTCTTATGTACATCATCAATATTGCCAATTGCTGCTTTGTGTACTAGCACCTGTATCTGGACAGTACCGTTTGCCTGCTAATGATCTGATAAGAATCTATTGCATCTATTGTACATTGTACTATTATACATTGTATATACAGTGTGTGTGTGTGTATATACATACATATATATTTTTTTTTATTTAAAAAAAAAAAAAAGAATTTCACCATTGACTGGATTATCATTCCACCTCATGGACTGAAGGACCACTATAAACTCTCTCCAAGCCTCTTTGCTATTATGGCTCTTATCCCTGAAGAACCCTAACCTTCAACATCCTTTGTCATCGGCATGACGATGCCCTTTTGGCAGAACAAAATAAAGCAAACATGTATGTGTCATTGTTGCCATTTGGGGTTCATCAAGAATACAATTCATGTAGGTCCAACTATGTTTTTGGGATAAAAATTGAACTCTTTTAGTTTTTTTCTGTCAATAAACAGTATATTTACATTTTACACCTATTCATTGACAATATACAATAGTTGCTATAACCTAATCAACCATAAATAACTTCCTCTTACAATGTCATGTTCATGTACTGTACAGTACATACCATGTTTTCTCATGTTACCATCCTGATCTCCAGAAGTCCGATTTGTTTTTGCGTCTAGACGTGAAGTTGCACTGGCTGTTTACGTTAGCCCGTATAATAGATTGTGATAAATCTTGCAGAGCCAGCCTTAATTTGCATAACATTTGCATAAAATCTGGGAGTTTTTTTGATTGATTTACACGATGACTACTACACAACACATTGACGGAAGTCGGACGTTAAACTCATTGTGAGGAATAACTTGAGAAGATTAACAACATGATTCTGGCTGTTTGCAAGTCTTGTAAAACTGTTTAGTAAGGCTCCGGTTACTTCTTAAAATAAACTGAAAGACTGAAATGAATTAATCAAGCACTGCACTAGTGTTGTGCCGGAATTACCTATGCAGACTTTTGACCAGTGTTGGGCAAGTTTCTCAGGAATTGTAATAAGTTACTATTTACTTATTACTCCTTCAAAATGTTATACTATTACTTTTCTTCTTACTGAGTATTAAAGTGAATTAGTTACGTTACTAGTTACATTACTACATTACTTTCAAAATCACAACCCTGCCTTGCCTCTTCTGAAAAATTAAGATAGCTCATTTTAGAATTGAATCCTCTTTATTGGAACAATAATTAACCTTAGGAGTCAACAATCAGCCAAAGTGAAAACATTAAAGCCTCTCAAACCAGATGATTGACAGGTTGGTTCAATTAGCCCACCCTATGTTTGATAGGACCAGAAATCTCGTTCTTGTAACATAGTAATGCAACATTACTTAGTTACTTAGATTAGTAATTGTAATATTATTACTGTTTTGGAAATAGTAATTAGAAAAAAGTAGTAATATTACAGTAACTAGTTGGTAGTAACCAGTTACTAGTAACCAGTTACTGCCCAACACTGCTTGTGAATGACAATTCTAACAGTCAATGAAAATCTTCTACCCTTCTTCTTGATAGTGTTGACGAGCTTACAACAGTCTATGTATCAGATGTTCAGCACGAGTTGTGAGACAAGACTATTTTACTGAAAAAAGACACACAGATTTGTTTTATACATATTGTAACTATTGAATGCTAATGTATATGAAATGGAATACCCAATACCGCAAGCTTTTAAGTTTAAGATTACGTTTGTTTTTTCCCCTTTGTTTTTCCGCTGATCTTGTACCTGCCAATCATCATGTTTGTCTACTTGGTAGTTCGTAATAAAAGGAGCAATTTGGCAGAAACCAATTTGAAATCTTCACAAGGCATTCATTAGTGATAATGAATGTCTATCCCTTTTGCTTTTTGTCTGCTTGTTCATAGGAAATTGGTAGAAAGGATATTCATAAACTAAAAGAAAATTAGTATTTGTCCTTGGAAAATGATATGCACTTTGTCTTGTGTACCGGTCGTCTTTTCCTTAAGTACACTCCCTGATTGCACATCCTCAAAACAACAAATTTCCAACTGCACATTGTTGCCAGGGGGGATATTGTGAGGTTGAGCTCTGTAAGGGGAGGAGTAGAGAGGAATGCGAGCCACACAGGTGCAGGGGGAACATCTACTTTCTGAGTTTCAAACCAAAGCAACGTTTTTGCAATTTTCCCAATTTTCACCACGTGTAAATTTTTCAGACCCTACCGTAGGTTTTATGGTTATTAATAACATCTGACACTGTAGATTTAGAAAGACAAATATCTAATCGGGAGAATAGATGGTGTGTGTGTGTGTGTGTGTGTGTGTCTGTATACAAAATGAGTGCACCTTAATGGCACATGGCCATCCAGTGACCTGGAGAGCATGGCCTCTTCCAGATCAAAAAGGGAAGAGGGGTAATAATAACATCTCTCCTCTTGTTGTGGTTTATTAATGAACAACGCTGCACTAACCAGCATTGTTCAACCATAGTTTGCTCAAGTCATAGAATTTTGCCTCACATATTTGTAGAAAATTGTATGTGTACACCCACCCACCTTGTCTTATATTTATATATTAATTTTAGTTTATTTTAATTTAGAACCACATCAACGAAACAGTGTAAAAACTTGTGATTCGCAAGGACCATAATAGGCCATTTAGCACAGATTGAGCATTTATGTAGTGATCTAAACACATTAATAGCATATTTAAAAAAAATCAGACACAGTTAATATTTAATTGTTTATAAAAGCGGCAAGTAAACAAAATAAAATAAAAACACCAGAAACATTCAGTGTTAATGATGGTAGCATAGCAATTGTAAACAATACAGTATAACACCTATAAACTATAACAATTCAACATGAGCTCAAACACATAACTTAAGAAAAACCCGTGTGTGTGTGTGTGGAGAGGGTCTTTGTCTTGTACAAGAGCACTTCCGCCATGTTTATGCATAAATTATGCTTTGCCCTTGGTCTCGATGTCTTTGCGCTAGACTCCATGCCAAAGCCAAGGATGTCCTACAGAGGGTAAACCGAGTCCTCTGTAAATATTTCTCCAGTGTGTTGTCCTCAGTTAGCCTTTCAAGGTGTAGGACACACAGCCACAGGCGTTGGCATGGGACACACGTATGGAGAGCATGTATAGAGGCATAGGATGGAGAAATGTGTGTCTGTTGTAATTGTTCCCACTGGAGCTCAGTTTCTACATACTTTGTTTCTACAGAATATTTGTGGTTTGTTTGGTGTGTATTGTTTGATATAAATACAGTACGAAATGCACATACAATAATAAGAACACAAAACATCTGTGTAACTGTCCTTAAGACAGGTTAATTTTCCTTAAGAAAGCTGTCTGTGTATGCACGTGCATATACTGTACATTAGTTGCGGTGCCATTGTGAAGTCAAAATGTACCACTCTGTACCAGTACACTGTCATAACATGATCTTGTGTACATACAAGCTATAGATGCAATACGCTTGCCTGTGACTCTTCTCTCTACACTGGAGTGAATTGTTAGGTCATAACTTTATATCTTCATGCTAGCATACCCAAACCTTGTGCTTTTTCATCGTTGGTTACTCTAATGGCACTACTTGACACAACCGTCCCAGCGTATCCAGTCAGATGTTGGCAGTGTCCTCAAACTATATAAACTATGTAAACTTAACTAAAACATCAATGCCAGCCAGGCAACCCACGCTTTGATTAGCGTGATTAGTGGTCTTGATTAGTCTATAGGTCTAGGTTAGTGAAGGTTAGAGGAGCATTCCAATAACAAACAGGTAAACTGACATACAACTACAAGGTAACAAAACTATACACTAAATATATCAGAATATATTTTATGTACAAATATTCAGATAACTTCTGCGCTCTATACTGTAGATGCTTGGAATAAATAAATAAGTAGGGATACACTGTGTGTGTTTGACTGCCTGTCTACACCGTTGACACAACGTCTGGGTCTTGTCGTGCACACCTGGGTTTGCCCACGAAGTGGTTCGAGTATGATCTCCTTAATGGTTAGCTTGTGGTGAGCCTCACACATCGGTGTGCGTGTGTGTGTGTGTGTGTATGTGAACGTGCGTGTTTGTGTTTGTGTATTTCCTATAAATGTGCACATACTTACAGAATGCACACACAGATGGATCAAAAGTGTGTTTAGTGAGCTCACATTTGCAGGCAAGTTTGTGTGTAAGTGTGTGTTGTTAGTGTGTCTTTATACTTAGCTGGCAGGCTTGCTGGACTGTATGCATACAGTATATTCTGTAGGGAGCCCCAGTGAATAAATCTGCATCGCAAATCGATTTCTAATAACACAAAATATGACATGGGATACCTGTCATGGAGTCCATATCTGTTGGTGGGTGGGTGGAGGAGAAGGGGGGTGGGGAACAGCACATTATTATGCCAGTGTACACTGAGAACTTATGGCCACATGTTGTTGACTAGTCTAATAGGACAATTGCATACAGAGGCTAGCACAGAAGGCGAGACACGACTTTATTTAGCAGCACCAACATTGGCAACCCACTTAAAGGTACAGTATAGTCAGCAGACATTTTGGAGAAAGATTGTTGATATTTGAACTTGTTCTAAACAAAAAAGCGCTCCCTTCAATGCCACATGGTGTTCCTCAGAAGCTCCGCACATTGAAGATCATTGCCGAGGATATGTATGGTATTGTTATCTGGAGTGGCCTGTACCACTTCATTTGTGTGTGTTTACAGAGCCAGGGCTGTGTAGAAACACCAGATTATTTTTTCACACTCATAGAGCTTGCAGACCGTGTGTAGGTATTTGCTGAATTTTACAAAACATTTTATTCACCTAAAATTGTTACCTTTTGTTAAATTATACCTTTTAAGTATAAGGAGCAAAAACATTTCAACTCAAATTAACTAAAAAATGTGTTATTAATGAATTGACATAACAGCAACAATAAATGACACAAACTATCTCCAATATTCAATATATGATGAATATGAAATACCAGTTTTCAACTGGGCCTGTACATTACATGACTTTATAAGCCCCTGTATGAGGCTCACAGAGTGTGTTGTGTGCTCGTCAGTGTTGTGTGTCTGTGTGTGAGCGCGATGCTGTGTGTGTGTGTGTGTCTGTTGAGGCAGCGTAATAGTAGTGAGTCATGTGGAGGTCTGGCCCCACTCACACAGAGCTGCAAGCTGTGTAGGCAGAACCTCTCAGCAGGCCCGCTCCTCCGCACTACATGAGTGACACCAGCGCGCACACACACACGCGCACGCACACACACACACTGCCTCTGAGACACACGGAACACACACACTTACCCTCTACATTGTATGACAGTCTCCCAAAAGAACAACCCCCCCTCCCCTCCTCCCTCCCTCCCCCATTTGGACCGTGGTACCTTGACAGGGTCCTTGTGGAATGCCACACACACAAACTGAGTGGAAGTGAATTGCTTATATTAATAAGACATTTGCGGTAAACAAATCACTTCTCTTTCACAGCTTGGTGGGATTAATAAATAGCAGCCAGTATGTAAACAGGGCTGTTTGAATTAGCTAAGTGCTATATTAAACAGGATGATCTAGACCAGAGGTCTTCAAAAGGGGGCCCGGGACCCCTGAGAGGATCCTCAGAGGTACTGCAGGGGGTCCTCCAAATTATTTGATCCCTATACAAATACACATGAACATAAATACAAGCTAAAATTATAAATCTGTCAATAATGTTTTAATGGCTTAGTAAGTGGTCTACTTTTATACATGGCACTATATAGACCGCCCTGTTGGCCTGCCAACTAAATAAATTATTTTATACCATATGTGATAGCATTTCTATCAGCCAAGGTCTCCTTGGCCCGAAATATTTAGAAGACCTCTGCTCTAGTCAGTTTTTAACACCGCTGTGGAGAGCAGACCTAAGAATCTGAGAGAGGTACTACATGGACAAGGTTCATTTTCCTAGTATTTTATTTTACCTTGTGTATATATAGTGCGATGTTGTTGAGCTAACCCCGGGATCAAGCATCTCGTAGCCAGGCTAGCATCTCTTTATTCTCCCTGTACTCATGAACAAAAAGGAATGAAAGTAGCCACAGTAACAGAACCATACCTGTGTGCTGCCTTGGGCTAAACTACATGGAACTTGACCTTTTCAGTGGTGTGAAAATGTGGCTCAATGTGATGCTGAAAGGACCTGATCATAATTATTATCCTGTGGAAACACATGTATTTTTCAAGCGCATTATACCTATACTGCCACTTGGTAGCTTTCAAGGTCATGCTAATCTTGTTCTTGGGTGTGTTTACAGTAACTGTCTCTTTGGTTGCTTGTCCTACTGTGTGTATGGTAACGAAATCTAATATAAGTCTAATCTTTCAGAAAGTGATAACCTGCCATAATGTAGTGGATGTATGGACAGCGAACTGAACTCTTGTGACTTATTGTGTGTGTACTCTCTGTGTCTGTGTCACTCTGCGTGTGTGTGTGTGTGTGTGTGTGTGTGTGTGTGTCAGTGTCAGTGTTGGGCAGTTTAGTTACTGTAATAATATTACCTTTTTCAGTAAAATAGTCTCGTCTCACATCTCGTGTTGAACATCTGATGCATAGATAGGGGTAGGGTGGTCTAGTGGTCTGGGTGTTGAGTTCCCAGCCAGAAGGTTGTGGGTTCAAACCCCGGTGCTGTAAGCATCCTTGAGCAAGATGCCTAACCCCTAACTGCTCCCGCACTGGTCGCACCTTGCATGGCAGCAATCGCCATCGGTGTATGAATGGGTGAGTGTGAGGCAATACTGTACAGCGCTTTGAGTGGCCGGAAGGTTAGAAAAGCGCT
>JAODUK010000875.1:0-13322 GCA_027564635.1 Typhlichthys eigenmanni | reverse complement strand
AGGCAGGAATATACATTTTAGAAACAAGATACATTGAAAAAAAGATTTGGGAAATATATACAAAATCAAAAATCAAATAATAATGTATGACTCCCATCCCCGCCTGCACAGTTGAACTGTCTCGCTGAGATAGATCACAAGTTCAGCGCGTCTCCCCCGGGGGTGGGGGCGAGGTGAGTAAGGGCGAGCTGCACTCACGTGTCGGAGGAAGCAGCTGCTGACGGACAGCGGGGAGTGGGCGCACGACTCCAGCTCCTCCAGGAAGTACCGGCTGTGGAAGTCGCACAGCTTCTCCACGTTGCCGAAGATGACGGCGCGTTTGCCGCGCAGGTCCTGCGGCAGGTGCGGGCGCTCCATCTCCGGGAAGTAGTGCTCCAAGATGTAGCCAAGGGAGCGCACGTACTCCCGCTCCGTGGAGATCATCTCACCCATGATGTGCTGCACTTTGCTGTGGGACGCGAAGACGCGGCGCGCCGGTGGTTACAAACTGTTTTTTACCCCGTAAAATCAATTTCAGAAGCTTTTCAAATATTCTCACGTCATCCTCGATGGCCTAGAAGCTAGTGACCTCTAGAGGGGTCACGACCCACAGCTTGAGGACCCCTGATGAGAAGTTACTACACTTTCTTCGACAACAGAAGAAGCAGCTCTTTAAAGTTCCTATACACCACCAAATTTTAAACATTAATATAGCAGCAAACAGCTATTTCTATGTTAAGATAGAGTGTTTATCCATAAAATAATCCATAAAAGCTTCTAAAATCTACAGACCTGCAGTCTGAATCAACTGTCAGTACACTGACCCTACACTAGCACACAGCCAAGCACATAGCCTACTACACAGACTCTCATGTCAGGCTGTTTTAGGGCAGTTCAGTTATACTGTAGAATCAGACCTCTACGACAACACAACATGGCCTACAAGTTAACGTTTGACAACAATGTCAGATCGATGCGATTGTAAAGCAAGAGGGCAGCGGCGGTAAAACGCAAGCGAAATGTTTGACGAATAGGCTCTGTTGCTTATAAACAGGCTATAAATGTGCGAGACAGAAAAGGAAGCGTCCGCCGGTGTTCTAGCATGCAGTGCTTTTAACAAGGCAGTGTGACGGTGCGCTCGAACACGGCAAATCAGCAGACGTGTGGCAGCTCTGCTAATTTGCTCTGCAGAGCGCTGCTAACATTGATGCTGCTGGCCTGGTATCTACTGTGCCGTGGTCTTTTAGTCAGGCCAAGATGATCTAGAGACATCAGTGGATGTATTAGCGCAGGTACAGTAGGCTACACGCACCGTGATGCTAGTGCCACACACATTCGTCTTCTTCTTTTAGTTTCAGGAAGACTGTTCACAGCGCATTGCTGCCTCTCATAGTCCGATCCGAGTATACATTTTCTAGGCAGCATTATTAAGTCGACAGTACACTTTACGTAACCGGTGACGTCGACTAATCGTCCCAGCACTAGTGGGTGTAATTGTGTCCTGGGCAGACATTGAAATCACACTCCCTCTGTGTGTGTGTTGGAATCATAGCTCTTCATTAACATTTGTTAACATCGGCCGCACGTTCGTGCGTGTGTTTGTGGCCGCACGGAGCATTTGTTCTGTTGTGGGATGCTGAGATGCGCTCTAGTGTGACATCTAGTGGCAGAAAGTGTCATAGCAATCTCACTGCAGTGCTTCCTGACCTGATGTGCTTGGAGCTGCCGCCCCCCTCCATGTGTCGGCCGTGGGTCTTGGACGGGGTGGACAGGCTACGGCTGCGGCCCAGCGGGGGGCTCAACACGTCGGGCCTCTGGAGCTTCTTCTCTGCCGACACGCTGTTGGTCACCTCCAGGCCCTTGATGTACACGCCCGTGTAGCCATGGAGACGGGCGCCGTCGCCGTGGCCGTGGGCGTGGGTGCCGTCCCGCCCCGGCGTCAGCTCATAGCTCAGCGTCTTCTTCATGATCTTCTTGAGCGGCTGCTTGCGCTGCCGGCCCTCGGCGGTGTAGACGGGCTCCGAGCGGCAGGAGACGAAGGAGTCCACGGTGCAGTCGCTGTCTGTGTCGTCCGGCAGCACCGCCGGGCTGCTCATTCGTCGCCCGCCGTCGCCCTCGCCCGGGAAGGGGAAGCGGGAGGAGGAGGCGGAGGAGCACACCGAGCCGCAGGGGCTTCTGGGGAGCGGCCCGGCCGAGCGAGGCGTGTCTGTGGCGGGGTCGGCCGCGGCGGCGTCCAGCGGGGCGGCCGTCCCGCCGGGGTGCGAGGGGGCCAGGTCGGACGAGGCGAGGCCGGGGCTCGTGACCCGGGCCAGGGTCTCCTCCAGCTGCCGCTTGGTCTGCTGGCACTTGCTCCACAGAGAGTTCCACTGCTCCAGCTGCCGCGGGCTCTCCAGGGACAGCACCATCCGGTCCAAGGTGCTGACGCTGTCCGCGGAGAACTTGGAGGCCTCGGAGTGGTAGTCCCGGAGGATCTGCACCACGGCGGGCGGGAGGCTGACCACGCCCTTCTCCAGGCCCAGCTGCCGGAAGTAGTCCTGGCAGTGCTCCATCCACTGGTTGGCCTACGGAGAAGATGGTGGGTTAGCAGCGCGACACGTGGGCCTCTGAGGCTTATAACGGTGGAGTGAGTGACGCCTCTCCCTTTAATGCCAATAGTGCTGTGTGGTGCGGCCTGCACCACTTTGTTTGTGTTCCAATTTAAGGACAACTAGCGTACCGGGAGGTGATATTCACTGAATCTGACCAAAAGCGTACTAAGATTACAATTGCTTACCTCACCTTAAGGACATGCAACTTACTTAAAGAGATAGGAAAGAGGTTACAAGGTGCAGAAATATTCCCAATATATTCCAGAGGGATATATGTAATATACATACAACCAAATAAATAATAATAAAAAATAAATAATAAGTGTGTTTACATTATGACAAAAAACGCTATATGCAAAGGGCTCAGGGCTGAATGGGCGTGTTCGTAATGTCCCCCCATGCCCCCTCCCCCTTTCAACTCTAGGCTATTGCGCAACATTCTTAAGTGGTGCAACTCACTCGTCTAGCTAGCTGCAATCCCGTCTTTCAGCAGGTGCGATTGGCTCAGTAAAACGGTATATTTATGAACAGTCAGAAGACAGAAGCACCTGAAGAAACTGCCATATATCCATGTGTAATCCAAGTTGTGTCACAGTGCTCAGAGTATCTTTCAGCTAGTAAAAATGTACTACAGAAGCTGCAGTAGGCAGTCAGACTCACGCAAAGTTCCGTTTATCGTGACACTTTTACTTTTTATAGTCCAGGAGCGGCATGACGTCCCCGCGCTCGAGATAGCTCCACCCAGAAAACCACCGGACAGACAGAAATTGAAATAAATATAGGGAATATTTTGCGATTCAAATGGAAGTTGATTTTCATAGTTTGTAGGTGTTTATATTAAGCCTCTACATCCTTTAATGACATGCTAAGACTAAAATGACTGATTTCCCTTGACTATCCCTTTAAACATGAATCTATTCATTATTTTGCCAGCCACCTCCTGTCTGAACACAAAACAAAAGATGAGGTTTATGATGTTTCATCTACTGACATACTAAGATTTGTTTTTTTTTTTTTTTTTGTGTTTTAAATCTGCTACTTCTACATAGCCCTGACTCCTTAAATACAGTAGGAGCTGTCACGGCTTAATGGCCCTGCCATGCTTCCTGGGGTTTCCCTTCACTCTTTTACTCATCTTGGACTGTCTGTGTCTTGTCATTACACACACCTGGTGCCCATTCCCCTAATTAGCTTTAGTATATGTAGCCCTCTGTTTCTCCATGTCTCTGTTGGTTATTGTTTGCTGTACTGGTGAGTGTTTTGCTTTTTTTGATTAAAATCTATATTGTTACCGCCAACCTGCGTTTGGTTTCTGCCACCCCCACTCTAACCGTGACAGGAACACAAACAAAGTGGCGAACACCGACTGACTGACCCTGCCTTTAATGGTCAATGCTGAACTTACTGAGTCATAGAACTCATAAAGGTTGGTGAGGATGTCCAGCTGGGACCTCCTCTTCTCCACCCTGCTCAAGATGGAGCCCAGATGCTGCTTAAAGTCGAGGAAGACAGAACTATGGAGGGACTCCGGGCACTCTTTCACTAGCTGCAGGCCGATCCTCTGCTGCTGCTGTGGAGATGAGAACCAGCGCCACCCATTCAGTACCAGACAGGGTGATGAGATCTATGACATGTTATGCTTTGCTTATTTACCACAGACTCCTCAAAGAAGTGCTCCAAGCTTTGCTTCATGTCTTTCACTGTGGCTACAGAGAGCGTAAGTGAGTCCAGAGGTACAAGAAGCTTTTCTCCCTTCGCGCTAAACCACACTTTGATCTAAGGAAGAAAAATAAATGTAACAAAATGAATAACAACACTGCGGCCAACAAGCGCTCATATAGTTCAAGTTCAAGGGACGATGCTCAACAGTGTACAACATCACAGGATAGCACACAACAAATAAACTGAAAGCTGAACTACAAGGCAGATGCAGTCTGCACATAGTTATTCAGAAGGAAGAGCACACACATTCAAAATGACACAATTAGGGCATGTTCACATTTACAATACTGGGCAATATGGCACTGGGGAAATTATGGATTGTATGTCGTCACAATTAAACACAGCCCAGAAAATGTTAACCTGCCGTGAAAAGATTGAGAAAACTGACCCTGCGACAGACGTAGAATAGCTTTTGCCACTGGTGTGAAATGTTTCATAAACAAGCTTCATAAGTAGTAAACACGTTTATAGTATGAAGTCCATCGCACCTGCTGGGTTTGCTCCTGAAACCTGCGCACCTCCAACAGGTTCTCCAACTGTTTCTGGGACTTATTGGACAGGATCACCAGCTTATGGACCTCCTCGTCCACTTGGTTGTACAGAACGTTGACCATATCTATAGCATCCCTGCGTTGACACAGAACAAACAAACCAAATCATAAGTACACCTACAGTAACACTATTTTGGACATGCCAGTTAGTCATTGTGGAGACATCCCCCATCCCACAATACTGTAGTTTACCTGTAGTTGTCATTTTCCAAGGTCTCTTCCTTCCTGATACGAGCCAGGACGGTGCCTCCTTCCAGACGCAGTCTGTTTAGGCGAGCGTCCTCCAGCACAGACTTCATCAGATGCCTCTGCTGTTCCAGCACCTCGGATACCTCCTATATTAAAACATGCCGCGATGGTTTAAAACAGTGATTCCCAACCTGGGGTCCATGCGGAAGGAGGGGGAGGGGGGCTTGATCTCATTTGCTTCATGTTACAAATTTTGACTATAATTTAAGTGTAAAATGTATACATTTTAAAGTGTTATTAATAAAGCTCATATGCAATGCCAAAGAACCACTGGTTTAAAACATGCAATGTCGTGCATCACATGCCGAGGCTTTTATGTATGCTTAACTACTGTTTTTTTTAATGTTTTAAACTTTGTTATATGTTGTTTTATGATGCTTTTTGGCCAGGTCTCCATTACAAATTAGATTTTTAATCTCAATGAGACGTCACCTGGTTAAATAAAGGTCATATAAAATAACACCTGACCTTGGATGTCTCCAGGTCGACACTGCTGCTCAGCACGCTGATAGACTCCTGCAGGGAGGCGATGGCGTCACTGCAGCTGCTGGCAAACGGCTCGATTTTCTGTCAGAAAAGGAAAGAGGGGATGAGCGACGAAACAGCAGGGGTGTAATATGCTTCCATGTGACACGGGTTTGAGATGTCCCCACTAACACTTCTCAAAACAATCTAGGATATTTGAATGTGAGGATAAACATGTATGGAAACCTAAAAACAAATATTAGACATGTTCTTTGTGGGAATGCACGGTAAATAGCAGATGCATGAGATTACTGACCTATTACCCTATTGACCTATTATTATTATTGAGTGGCTCACAACCACATACACTAAATCTTGAATGAAAGTATACCCCCTTCACCCCCAATAAATAAAGAGGTGGGGGCTCCATTATAAAGATTATTATTATTTCAACAACCCCTCAATACTTTTGATAGCATAACAAATATATACTGTATATGTACAGTACCGTATATATACTGTACATAGGTAGACATGCTTTTATTATTGTGTATTGTGGGTCCCTTTTTACTGGATATATTTTTGTCTGAGCCTTTCCCCCATTTATATATAGTATAAATACTAGGGCGGTCCCGAATACCATTTTACAGGCTTTGAATACTTGATGGTATTTCCGAACGAGTATTCAAATACTCTTCTTTTAAATACTATTAAAAACACTCAACTATAATTAAGAAGTATAACAGAAGTAATCTTCTACCAAAGCTTCAGTGAGCACACATGTAAACATAACCATGCGCTGAAAATGGCCACTTTGATTGACATGTCAGTTGAGGCAGTCAGAGCTGTCAAATAGCATATACCTCCTGTATTAGCCAATAAGAGTGTGTGTTGAATGAATAGCCTCTTCTTACAAAAACAGAGCCAATTACAATCAATTGTGATGATGACACAGTGTAGGGCAGGCAATTACATTTCAACATGTGGGTTTATATGGAGACAGTAGGGATTAATGGGAAAGCATGCATGCATAATGTGAAAAAACGAATACTCGAATTCCAATATTTAAATAGAATACATACCCAATGAACGAATAACCGAATAATAGAATATTTGGGGCCAGTCCTAGTAAATACCAATAATTAATTTAAATGCATATTTCTTTCTTCTTGTTTACAATGTTTACAAATTGAGTTATTTTTCAAACAGTAAATCATCTCAGGACCCCCAGCCCAAGTGGGAGTCACTTGGTGACTTGAAACAGCCACAACTTTACACGACCCCTACCCTTCTGAAGTGGATCCAGTGCTTGTGGTCATAGGCAAAGGTCCCCTCGAGGTCTGGCGTGAGCTGTGAACAGTCCATGTGCTTCAGCAGGGCCTTCAGGGATGTCAGCAGCTCAGTCTGTGGTGAGAGAGACACAACCGCACGGTCAGGCAGGCAGGGGTTTCCTGCTCGAGAGATACAATAACACAAACTATCTATAGGCCACTTCCTGCACGCATTCAACTACCGCTGTGCATACATTGCACTGAATCTATATTGCCCTACTGTAGGTGTACACCTCAAATAACAATAGGAATCTTGTACAATCTATTAATAATAATAACTATTAATATTATTATTATTATATTTCTATAATATAATTAGAAGTTTCCATTTCAGACATGGTAGCCTACATAGCCTACATAGGCCAACTAGCTAAACAACAACAGCTGATATAAGCACACTGACTGACAATAACAACATTGGTGGGCTGATATCATTCCAGCTCCACACAGGATTGTGTCTTTCTTCAGGGTTTGTCAACAGGCTAACGTAGATCCATTATAGTAAGTGGATGTATAACATTGACCTTACAACACAGGACATATCCCTCCTAAGACCTGTTTATTATTATGTATTGTGGGTATCTATTTATTTACTGGATATATTCTTGTCTGAGCTTCTCTCTCCCCCCCGTTTGAGAGAAATTGCACCTTGGCGATAACTGAGACTAACACACGTTTGCTGTGATGCGAACCTCGTCTGTAGATGAAAAACGTTCATCACACACAACGTATGTGATGAACGTATTCATGTTATTTTGCACTTAATGTTTTTATGTGTATGTGTGTAATTCATGTGTAATTACCTGTAAACCAAAGTCTCTTTCCGGCCTTACAGCTACTTCTTTGTCCACCAGAAGAAGAACTGAATAAAGTGCATTTGGTATTAATGCCTGAAAAAAACAGAAGAACAAAAGAAAAGCTTTTTTTTTGTCAGTTGAAATGCAGACGTGCGATAAGAGATTTGCGAATCACTTCAGCCAAACAATGAAGCATGTATTTAAGGTGACTTGTACTTGTCGTGGTTAATTTAATTATTATTCTTACAGTACGTGTAACTCATCATCGTAAGATGATGATATGTCTTTTGCAAGAAAGCTGTAGTCTATCACGGGCCAGTGTGTGGTTAAAAACAGACGTGTGAGTACAGGCTTCTCCACGTAAGCCCCGAGGACAGACTTTTCTCTCTCTCTTTCGCTCTCTCTCTCTCACTCTCTGTCTCTGAGAGGGAAGAAAAAGAGAAGTCCTAAAACTGTAGTCACCGAGCATTCAAGGTGTGCCTGCTGGAAAGTCAAACTTCTGTCTTTGAGCAGGTAGGAGAACAATAGCCAATGTGTGAGAAACGCAAGGCTGCTATGATGACAAAACCTCAACTCAGAAAAGACAGGCAGCGCGAGCTGAAACCTCCCTCGGACGTGTTGGAAGGTAACTACATGCCGTTGTGTGTGTCCTCACCTGCAGTTCAGACAATGATGACAGCACGGCTGGCAGCGGTTGCTGCCGCCTGCTGTCTATTACAACCGTCAGGCCTAGATCTCGTCTCTCTCTCCTGAAAGACAAGTCACAATTAGGGCCTGTGTCCACCTTTATGCCTTTTTAGAGCAGAGAGCGCCCACAAACTCATTTTCAGAGCGCTTCTCTCCAGCATTTGTTGCTAGGCTACCAAAAACATAAATACTTTTTTTTTTTTAAACACATTGACGACTCCAGCGCTGTTCCCAAAGATTAACTGTTTTCAACTGAAATTGTCGGGAAGCGCTGGACTACCCAGGGTTTGTATTGAAAATAGGAGCTCTTGGTGGACACAGGCCCTTATACTGTCCATTTATTACTGACTTATGGAGGCAGCGCGATAGATAGGTGTGTATATCTTAAACATACGAAGTTCAAGATATACACCTGTTTATATTTAATATATATAAACATTTATATTATTATGTATAGTCATTTAGACATTTGCAGTAAAGTCACATTTTCCGAATGTTTATATTGTCAGAAAGATAGACAAGCCACTGTGTGGGCCTTACCGCAGAGTGGAGAAGTAGTAGCCCAGCAAGCAGGTGAGGTCTTGAGGTGTGCAGCTCTCACCCGACCACACCAAACTTCTTGTGCACACCTGCACCACCGGCCTCCCACCACGGTCTCTGTTTCCTGGAGGAGAGGCCAGCAGAGGGGGTCAGAGTTCACACGCTCACAAGGTAGTGTCCATTAGCAACATTGGAATCGCCCAGCAATAATGAACACGTTACTCTTTATTGCCCTCTCCATTATATCAGGCACTCTGGGCGATTCATAATGGCCCTAAGTAAACTGCATTACCCAGGGGGCACTAAGTGCGGTCACCTGTTCTACTTCTCCTTTAGAGGCTACAGGGCCGTTCAGATTAAACCTGCATTTATTTATCGGTGACTTATTACTACCAGTCCAGGAACATCGGATGTATAATAGCCTTTGGCTAATTCTGGCACATTTTTACATGTATGTATTATTAATGTGCATTATTACTTATCAATAAACCTGAATAAATAAAATAAATACAAAATACAAAAATAAAACAATGTGCCCACCACATGGAGCACAATGAAGCACACAGAAGGGGAGGCAGTTTATAAATATAGATATTGCTATAATTATTTTGCTAGGAGATAACTTAATCCTATATAATTAATCATTTGGAACAGGCATAGTTGAAGGCTAAGAGCATTATCAAGAAAAAAGTGTCTAGATTTATCCACAGTCCAAGTAGCAGGTTATACTATATTTTGATCTCCACAACATTCATTTAACAGTCCAGGTAATTTGATTTAAATGGCTATTTGCTTCTTCTTATATTTTTAGCAACAAGTTAAGTCATACAATGTTGGTCAAAGGACTATATATTTAATATTTGCACCCAAAACAACAAAAAAGGCTCATTGCCAAACACAAATAACTTGGGTGCAAATAGTAATAATACCCTAATACCGTATGCATATTACCCCACTGCTCACTTCATGTACACTGTAAAATATAGGGAGCATGTTATGATGCTCTGTTATAAAATGTGTATGATACTCTGCTAGCAATTCATGCTATATTATTTGACCAATCACACAACTGGACATAACACCAGCTGATACAGCCCAACATGTAAATAAATGGAGTATTGGCACTTATTTAGTTTGCACTTCAACCAAGGCGTATGGGTCTAAGGGTCAAGCACTGCACAACAGCAGCCATTTTTTAAATGGACATGCGCATTTCTGATTCTCAAGCAGAAGTGAAATTAAACCAGTTCATATTTAAACTTAACTTAAGCTCAGTACCCCCCACATAGACACGCATTGCAAAGGTGGTGTGTGGTGCGGTCTGCACCGCTTTATTTGTGTTCCTATTTACAGAGCCAGAACTGTGTGTAGAAACACCAAATCCTGTCAGCACACTAAGAACAAGCGTCTAGCAAACAGCGAGCAGATATTGGCTGAATTACAAAAGAAAGTATTATTAGCTCACAATCGCTGACTATACCTTTAAGCGTAAGTGTGTGTAAGGAGAGAGCAGAGCGCAGGGCAGTATATATATAATATCAGCCAGCGACAGCATCTCGTCTGTGTGGCAGACGTCACTCGTCACCTACCGGGTAAAACGACGGCGCCAGAGGCCAGCAGCTCCTGGTTGACGTCTGACACCAGGGTGGGTGTGTGGGGGATGCGCCACACCGCAGGGGGCGGGGGGAGGCCTGACGCTGGGGCAGGCTGGACGGCCGTCCCGTTGGCGGTTTTGGGAGAGACGGGCCCCTCTTCCTCATGGCTCTGCCTTGTGGTCTCGTGCTGTTCTGCGGGGGCGATTATAAACAGCGAACGCGGCTCTGGTCCATAATTATTGTTTACCAAAGTGGCTGCTTTACGCAAATACATTACAGTTAACTGCATGCAAACATGTCCTTTCACCACACTGCCTTCTTGCCTAACAGAAAAGAACACTAACCAATGCTCAGTTGTGGCGCGGTAGTAGGTGTGTTCCAGTGACTTCACACTGACTCATCAGAGAGACCAGGTGTTGTCACGGTGATCTGACTCATAAAGTACTGTATGTTCAACAAGCCAACAGAGGAATTGTGACACTTCCTTACGACCGGTCCGTCCGTCGAAGAATGTGCGCTTGCTTCGAGTCTCACACGCTACCGCTATTTACAGAGCTCATCCTGCCCTTAAGGCAGCCTGGTGCCCTACACACTTGTTTACTTCTGTTTCTCTTATTCTACTTATCTGCACCATGGTTACTTTTATCAGTTATTAACAGTGTGTGCCACAAATATGATAAATTAATGCAAAAGAAAAAAATTACATAAACATGGCTTACAAAGTGAGCCTAAAAATTTGATGCTAAATGCTCAAGTTCACGGATGACTATGGTGACGTCGGTAATGTACAGAGATCTGTGGATATAGAGTATGTTATGTGTAAAGGACACTTCACATATAGTTTTAAGCCTATGAGCGCGTCGCTCTCTGGTTTTATCCTGAGCTGTTCAGTGACAGTGAAGCCTTCCAGCTCAACCTCTCCATTGTCTTCAAAATAGCCGATGCATTTCCTGTGAGTGTCCCTGTTTGCCGCACGCTTCCTAAACAGTGTCGTTTTCAGAGGAAAAGTGACAAATGTAGAGCAAAGCCTCCTGTGCTTTTGTGGTGTGAGAACTCCAGGTTTGACACTACATTAGGCCACCGTTGTGGCTGCGCCTGTGGCCTGGATATACTGTTGGAAATCAAACATGGCACACATACTGTGAATTACGCGTGGATGGATTGGTTTTGATATGACGGCGTTTGCATTATCATACATTCGGTAATTGTATACCCCGTAGACTCTTGAGAGTTCCTTTCCAGCGCAGTGAGTCAACACAGGTTAGTCTCATGTTTCTGAGTACGAATGCCGACTAGGTTCAGGTATAAAGGCTTTTTTTTACCCCGGACCCCAGTGGCTGACAAAGTTCACAAAGGAACCTTTTGTAAATCGGGCAGCCCATCTGGGACAAGATCTGCCCCTAGCTTCTAAAACATTAGAAAGCTACGTTACTGTGGGATGCTGGGGTCCCAGTGGTTGGTGACAGGGCCCTTTGTGAGTTCATGGCAACTACTAAAGGCTGTGTATTCACCGGTCACAACAGCTGAAATACAATACTTGGTGAGGTAATTTCAGAAAACAAAAGCGATTGACTGCCTGTGTTTGCTGAATGCTAAGTCTAGTGAAGTTATTGTTGGCTGACGTATGTGTTGCACACCTCTGGGCATGGCTCAACATCGTCTGGAGTCATGTTTTAGAGATTAAAAGAAAAGAATAGTTGGCAAATTATGTTTGAATACCTGGAAGAGACTGTACTATACTGAAACAGTATAACTTCCCTAGGTTGCACTTTTGACATTAGTACATTCCTGAATCTATCTCTATGTATCAAACACAAAACAAAACAGACAGCAGTGTGGGGAGGAAAATAAAAGGAAAAAAAAAACACGTCTGGTTTCTAAACCACACCTGGTTTGATCCTGTTTGCAGGGTAGGGCCCACACTGTCCCCGGAACACGCCTGAGAAAATACGGCGTGTGCTTTGAAAAACAATCTGTCGCCAACGAGCTGTCTCCTCGCATCAAGCCGGCTCGGGCCGACTCCAACTCAGAGCACACTGACGGAGCAGCTCAACGAGCGCACCGCTGCAGGTTATGATTACACAGTGGAGTCGGATGAGAAAATGCATGGAATGAAACCTGGTTTTCTAGCCCTCGGGTTGTATCGTTTGATAGATGAGAACTGATAAGCTATGAAGCAGTTGTGATTCAGCCACCATCTGGGAGCACACTATACACTAGAGTGCTTTATTATAGAGAGCCTGGCAGTACTTTCATAATAAAACTACAGTTCATTTACAGTTGAATTCACAAAATTACAAGTATGAGTTCGATCGCCGACATTCCCAGCCTACTGTGCATGTGCAGTGCATATTCTTGAGCAAGATACATAACCCTCTACTGTCAAAATAATAGGCTGCATATATACATACATGTTCATTTGGGCTGTGTATCGACAGGAATCTGGCGATACGTTACATATCACAATGCAGGGCCACAATACTGTAAAGAAAAGCAATATATTGTGATTTCAAATTTTGGGAAAACTGTCTTAGCAACAATGCTAATGTGTGGCACCGCTGCAAAACTAAAAAAAACGCTTATGTAAACTTTCTCGGTGAATGCAGATGGAGATTAGCTTCAAGCTAAAACTGGTAACAAGCATCTTTCTTATCTTTTGAGGTTAATGTATTTTGTACATGGTCCCTTTTACAAATAAATTGAGGCAAAAAAAAGTTGCTACAGTGTTCTAGATAATCGATACTAGTGCTGGGACGATTAGTCGACGTAACCGACGTAACCGGTTACTTAATACG
Source organism: Typhlichthys eigenmanni (assembly GCA_027564635.1). Classification (NCBI taxonomy): domain Eukaryota; kingdom Metazoa; phylum Chordata; class Actinopteri; order Percopsiformes; family Amblyopsidae; genus Typhlichthys; species Typhlichthys eigenmanni. The sequence continues at coordinate 23 of JAODUK010000875.1, read as the reverse complement.
TCGATTTGCTAAATGTACCGTCG
>JAODUK010000874.1:1127-13323 GCA_027564635.1 Typhlichthys eigenmanni | reverse complement strand
TGTTGCTCTCGAACACTTTCTCACGTTTTTTATGAAACGTTTCTGTTCTCTCTCTCTCCCCCCCTCCCTCCAATCTGCACAGACTTCCAGTCGTGTCTGATCTGCGTTGCTCGCAGGTTGCCCATGAAGGAGAGGCCCATGCAGGAGACCTTCACAACTCGCCAGGACCTTCAAGGTATCAGCAAGCCCCACCCCCAGCCAACACAAAAAAAAAAGCTGATGTGCTGGGCGTGTCAAATTGTCTTATTTATTTTGGCAGTATGTATAGTAAAAAGTGGCAATAAATATTTCAGTGAAGTCTTCTCTGCCCAGACATTGAGCTATGAATACTCATGTATTTCTTTATTTATTCATATATATATTTTTTGTGATATTGGTCAAAATGTTAGGGAATTCTAATCTAATGTCTATACAATCGACATGCTAATCTACACCCAAATACAGCGCCCAGCCCGAACAACGCTGCCACACTATAGAGCTGTGCTTGTCTACGTACTACAGTTGTAAACCATAGCAGTTAAAGCACCGCCTCCCTCCAGTTTCTGTGCCACTGAGCCCCATAAATAACTTCACACTACAGCTGCAACGGTTAAAGAATTAAAGGTTACATCCATAGTAAAAGCTCATAGGATTGAATGTGTTTTCCCACTCATACTCTCCTCCTTCCCCCTCTCCATTCTGTAGGAGGTATAGTGCCTTTTCTGAACACCTGCATGCAGACAGACCTCTCTCTCACCTGCCTTTGATGTGATATTGTTTGTGTGTGGCTGACAAAAACGCACACGCTCCCTCCTAATGTATGGCAAACAGTTAATACAGTTTGCCCTCTGTGTGTATGTGTGTGCTCGGTGTACACGTACATGCTTGTCCTGTGGTATTGACTGCGTGGAGTTGACATGTCTTCACTCAGCTTCAGCCTCCTGTCAGCCCATTAAGCACATCACTGGTTCACAATAGGGCTCTCTACGCCAGAGGAGCATCACGAGAGAGGCTGCAGCATCAAGATTAATGTCATAATCTTTCATGTATTTTGTATAGGGCTGTCCCGAATACCATTTTACAGGTTTCGAATACTTGTTGGTATTTCCCAACGAGTATTTAAATACTCTTTCTAAAAAAACAAAACACCCATTAAAAACCCATTAAAAGCACTATAATTACAAAGTATAACCAGTAATCTTCGATTCCTAGCTTCAGTGAGCACACATGCAAACATAGCCATGTACTTTGATTGACACGTCAATTGAGCCAGTCAGAGCTTTCAAATAGCATATACCTCCTGTATTAGCCAATAAGAGTGTGTGTTGAATGAATAGCCTCGCTCTTTTCTTACAAACAGAGCCAATTGCAATCAAATGTGTTGATGACACAGTGTAGGGCAGGCAATTACATTTTAACATGTGGGTTTATATGGAGGCAGTAGGGATTAATGGGAAAACATGCATGCATAATGTGAAAAAACGAATACTCGAATCCCAATATTTAAATCGAATACATGCCCAACGAACGAATACACGAATAATCAAATATTTGGGGCCAGCCCTAATTTTCTATAACACTTTTTTTTTTAATGCATAGAACAAGTAGTTCAGTGCATGTGTGACCCCCACCACCCTCTGTTCAAGCTACGAACTGGCACTTTTAGAAACACTAAAAGCATTGTTCCTTTAGCTGTCGGACTGTGGCTAGTCTCAGCCTCTCCCGTCCATTAGCACTACGTCACATAAGCAACTCGGTGCTGAACAGAACGTCTGACACATAGACAGACCCCTGTATGCTCCACACAGGATTCTCAGACTTTGTCACTCAAGTATTTACCCGTAACTTCCGGTTGTGACGCTAATGTAAATGGAATGCATTTATATAGCGCTTTTCTACCCTTCCGGCCACTCAAAGCGCTGTACAGTATAGCCTCATATTCACCCATTCACACATACACAGATTGCGATTGCTGCCATGCAAGGCGCAACCAACCACCGGGAGCAGTTAGGGTTAGGTGTCTTGCTGAAGGACACCTCGACACTTGGTGAGGACGTTTTGTGTGTAAGGGCTGGTTCTGCGAGAGTAGACTGTGGCTAACCCACACTCCATTTGTGTTTGTGTCAGGTAAAATCACCTCCCTGGACACGAGTCTGCTGCGCGCGTCCATGAAGCCGGGCTGGGAGGATCTGGTGAGACGCTGCATTCAAAGGTTCCACCTGCAGAATGATGGCGAAATGTCCTTCGCCAAGAGACACCAGCAAGAAGGTACTGTACAAGGCAGCTCTCCTGGCTCGCAAACATGAACCAGATTTAAAGGCATGTGAAATGTTTTGAACCGGGTGTTTCCATATGTAGTGTATACATAACACCTGAGCAGAATCAATGTTTACCCTCCAAATACTGTTAATTCCATAGGAACTACTTTCGGCAAAAGCCACACCAGCATTCTGTTTCAATATGACTTAGAGGGCCAGGTCATTTTATGGTGACCTGATTTAGCCTATTTTACCCCTTTGTAGTAAAAAAAAAAGCACCGCTACACCTTATGGCTTTTTCTTATTTCAAATTGTTAAAATGTTGTCATGGATGTGCATATTGGTTTTGGTGAAAATGGTATTCGTAGTTCATGAGTAAACAGAATAAAATAATAAACTGTATTGTGTCAAACCACAATCTACATGCTGTGTATATTTGTGCTATAATAATTTACATTGGATATCCATGTTTTTATTATATATATTATTATATATTGTTATTGACATGGGTTTTAATATACTGTACGTAGAAAGTGTCAGTTTTATTGGTGTTAAAAGTGTAATACGTTTAGCAGATGTGACATAATGGCATAAGTAGTGGGCTACGGAGGTTGATTGCGTCCATGTGTGTCACCAGTGCTACGCCATGGCCAGGCATACAGCCCTATATACCGGTTCTCCCTCTCCGACGGGACCATCGTGTCAGCCCACACCAAGAGCAAGCTGGTGCGCTCCCCCTCCACCAACGAACCCCAGCTTTACATGTCACTGCACATCCTCCAGAGGTATGTCTGCTGCCCGCCAGTCCATCAGGGACGCGGTGGGCGGCAAAATGGCAAGAATCAAATGGCACTGTACTGGGTTACCACACACCTATTAGCCTGTCTATTTAATGGCTCCATCAGGGAGGAGGGGAGGGAGGGAGAGAGTGGGGGAGGGAGAGAGAGAGATGCGTGTCTAGGCCTGGTAATGTCCTGCAGCTATCTGATGGCTTAATGTATCCTGTGTTCACTGAATGAGAGTGCAAGCTCTCAAGGCTGTTTGCGCATCGAGGAGGAGTATTCGGGACAAATTTGGACTACACCAATGTTTTCTCTAAGTGGGTGGGTTGGGAACGCAGGGGGATAGCAAGAATTGCTAATAATACTTTTTTCCTCTCAAACTATTTTAATTGCCCTTCATGAAATGTGCATAAGATATAGGATGATTTGTCGCTATTAAACACTTTTCCGTTGCCTTGGGTAAAAAAAAAAAAAGATGAATCGCTGGGCTTAGCGGCCACTGGAGGTGGTTTGAGCGCGCGAGCCGAGCGCATGTTTGTACGCGCATAGGTGATGGTATCTGCCCGCATGAGTCAATAGATTAACCGATTGTTTGACTGTTTGTAGAGCACTCACAGCTGACCAGTAATATGTGGTGTTAAACGATACCAAAAATGATTTACAGTGGGTTCTTTGTTTGCCAGTTACACACGCTGTTGTACTTGCTCATAATATTGACTGCTGGTATGTGACAGCATAGCCTAGGGCACGGGAAGCGATTGAAGACAACTAAAAGCCCTGTGTGTGCGCGTGTGTGCGTGCGCGCGGGTGTGTGTGTGTGTGCGTGCGTCTGTGTGTGTGTGTGCGTGCGCTCCCCTCCAGAGAGCAGACTGTGTGTGGACTGGGCCAAGACAGCATGGGTCCTGGGGGCCAGGCCACAGGGATGGTCCCCAAGCCCATGAACCCATCCACCCCGTCCATGACGCCCCCTACCCCAGGTAGCGTGCCTGGCTCGGGCCCCCAGGGCCTTCAGGGCTCCCAGGGCCAGGACGGCATCAGCAGCAGCAACAGCACACCCTTCTCCCCCCCGGGCCCCGCGGGGCCCCGGGAGCCGGCGGCCATAGGGGGCCACATGCAGGCATACCGCTTCGGCTGCCCGCCGCCCCCGCTGCCGCACAGCCACGGCGGCGGGGGCATGCAGCCGCCGCAGCCCGGCCCCAACTGGAGGATGAACAGCCCATCACGCGGCAGCCCCAGCCCGGCCGGAGGGCCCCATCCGCCCCAACAGAACTCCATGCTGTCCCCCCGGCACCGCAGCAGCCCCGGGGTGGCGGGCAGCCCCCGCGTGGCCGGGGGGCTCCACTCCCCCTCCCCCGTGGGCATGGCCGGCGGGGGAGGCGGAGGCAGCAACGCCGCGGCTAGCAGCCATGCTGTCATCAATGCTAGCAGCCATGCTAACATCAGTGCTAACGTCAGCGCTAACAGCCACGCTGGCAGCCATGCTAACAGCCATGCTGGCATCAATGCTAGCAGCCATGCTAGCAGCTACACCAGCAGCTCCCTGTCAGCGCTGCAGGCCCTCAGCGAGTGCCACGGGGTCGCCCACGGGCATCCACACGCCCACCCGCTGGGCTCCCCAGACAGGAAGATGGGCTCCCCGCTGGGAGTGGCGCCGGGGTCGGGGGTCAACCCCCACCTGTTGTCTAAGCTGGGAGGAGGTGGGGCGGGGGGCGAGCCGCCCCAGGGCCCAGGGTCGGACGGCGGCATCGGCCTGCCGGAGCCGGAGCGGGACGGGGCCACCGAGGGCCGTCTCCACGACAACAAGGGCCACACCAAGCTGCTGCAGCTGCTGACCACCAAGGCGGAGCCCCTGGAGACGCCCCTGTCCCCCAACGCGGGAGGGGATTCCAAGGAGCCAGCCGGGGGCCGGGGTGCTGGGGGCCACGCCTCCTCCCTCAAGGAGAAGCACAAGATCCTCCACCAGCTGCTCCAGAACAGCACAACCCCCGTGGACCTGGCCAAGCTGACGGCCGAGGCCACCGGGAAGGAGCCGGTCCAGGAGCAGGGCCAGGCCCCGGGCCCCGGCGGGGGGCCCTCTGGGGCCGAGCTGGTCCCCAAGCAGGAGCCGCTGAGCCCCAAGAAGAAGGATAACGCCCTGCTGAGGTACCTGCTGGACAAGGACGACTCCATGATGAAGGACAAGCCGCCCAAGATGGAGCCCGGAGAGGTGAAGGTGGAGACGGGGAAACACCCCCAGGTCAAGACGGAGAAGCAGGACAGCGGCTACGACCGCGCTGAACAGGTCTGTGGCCTTTACCGTCTTATTTACTAGTTCTTAATCTAGTATTCCCAGATTAGGCTATGTATCCAGGTATTGTAATGAGGGTACAGCAAAGACACTGCTTAATGGCAACAATGGTGACTTTTTAGTGTACATGTGTAAATGTTAGCTTTTTTGTGTAGCTGACTACTGTGCAATAATCTTTCAGTGAGACATTGTTGTAATGTAGATGTGATGTTTGGGTGGGGATTGCGTCATTTGATGTACAGGCGTTGGCTTTGATCTCAGACAGCAGTGGTTTTGCCTTCCAGAGAGGTTAAGCAAGGTTACGTGCTCTCCATACGCTGTTTTGGTTTCAAAGTGACTGAGCCTCATTAGGTGTTAGTAGAAACTGGAAAGGTCGAGACATTTTGTGGCTTTCAACAGGCTTCCTCATCACCTGTGTGTGTGTGTAACCTAACCTCGTTTCTCGCTGGGCCATTAGAGTCTAAAAACTTTGTTGTCCTGCTCCAGTTGCTCCCCTCTCGGCGAGGTTTAATCTGGGTTAGACAGCAGATGTTGCCTCCGACAAGCCCCCATGTCCGCACAGGAAGCCACAGCGAGGCATGGAAGTGGTGCAGACGGTGGAGATTGTCGCATTATACGCCAGTTGGTTCACAAGTGGCAGTCTGGACCCCTGACCCAGATGCTTTTGTGGGGGGGTCACAAGAGGATGTCGAGATTACGAAATTGTATTTTGTGTATTTTCTTATAACACCGTTCAACCCAAAATGATAAATATTATGCCGGTAGGGGTTAGAGTGAGGGATTATTTTACAAATAGGTCAGGCATATTGGAAATAATTTCTTCTTCTAACCTATTTCTTTCACATGGGAGACGTTCACCCGTGCGTCTAGGCTCATCTAGTTTTTCTTACTTTAGATATGCAAGCTGCACTTCAACCAAATGGCATTTACAAAGAGAGGTTGTGCACACATTCAGGCTGTGTGGGTACGTTCTTGACAGCTGCTGTACACTTCCACGTCCACTCAGTCTCTCTCACAATCACTTCAGACACACTCTCATCGCGCCGCTCACACAAACCCCACCGCATCTGGTCCTTTCACCGCCTGCGCATAGGGAGCCCAGGGCCGGGGGGAAGCCATTCGCCGGCTTCAAAACAACTGTGACATTTGGACGGGGGGGGGGCCCTGCGGCTCACTGGCCATTTGATCGCGGCTGCACTTGGCCAACGTCGCCAGGTCTGGCACCGTGCACCGGCCAAGGCCTGGCACCAAGACTGGCACTGAGACTGGCACCGCGAGCGAAGAGTTGGCGTGGGGAACATCGGGAAAGCGGAAGAGAGAACTGCTCAAAAGCTTGCATTGAGAGGCAACACTTAAGTCTACTAGGGGGTGGGCAATACTTACTGTTGGCAATAATAGGCCTATATCAAATACAAAATAAAGATATTTCATCAAGTTAAATAATAGGCTATTCCACTGACATACATTCCAACACACACATTAATTGGCATGCTATTATGTCCAATAAAATGTTAGTACTAGCCATGACTTGATCATAATTTACGACTGGTCCCAGGATGTCTCGTCGGTCCTGTGATGACAGGTTATGGAAGAAACACACGATTTCCATGTCTGACCTTGATTTGAACAACTTGGCACTCCATAACCTTTATGTATGTATATGGAAATATAATAATTGGAGAACTCGCACGTTTGCTCACATATTTTATGTTCGGTGTAATCTCGCAGCATTCTCGCTATTGTCAAAACATCATCATGAAAATGGACAGCTGAAGCATACATTTTTGATCTGTGTGATCTGTCATTCTGTATGCTAAACAAATATTATAGCACCTTTCCATGTTGCGCTGCTGGGGAAACTGAGGTGTTTTCTCGTGTAGATGCGTGTGCGTGCGTGTGTGAAGGGGAGGGCTGTATCCATCTATGGTTTGTGTAAAAGAGGCAGTGGGAAAGTTAGTAAAGGTGTGTGCGTGTGTGTGTGTGTTGACTATACGTACTGTGTACTCATGGACATATAGGCAGCAGTGTGCCTAAAGAGAGTTGCTGTTGGTGCTTGAACAGGAGAGGGAGGTGTGAATGAAAGCGAGGTGTAGATATCCTGCCCAACATGGAGAGTCCAGCCTCCACACAGCCACAGTGAAAATGATGAGCCATATGCTCCTGCACTTCCCCTCTGTTGCCATGGAGGTGTGTGTGTGTGTGTGTGTGTGTGTGTGGAGGAGGGTTTCTAGAGATATTTGAGATTGTTTGCCGTGTTTTCGAACGCACTGCGGGCATTTGTGTGGGGCTTTCCGGTCATAACCCCAGGAGAAAAGATGCTTATTGATTCATGTCGTCAAACGTTTTCCTCCTTCCACTCAGCCCATTTTGAGTAGCATGTGTGGAGGCAGACTCCCTGTGCATGGCGTGCATGGCATGCAATTCTAATTAAAGCTCCGTTACATGTTCAAGTCTTTTTATTTCAACCCGCTATTGGCGTGCTTCATCGAGGGCTGCTGTTCTGCAACAACCCTGAGCCACCCGCCCCCGTTGCTTGTTAATTTGTATGTTCGCTTGTGCTGCTAGTATAACCGAGTGACAGCCGTTCACGCAGCTGTCTCTGCCCAAATCGTGGCGATCAATTAGTGGCGAGTTCACACCGCACCACTTTGGACTTCAGAGCAATGTGCAGCACACACTTACACGACTGTCTCTTGTGATCGGGTGTCTTGAAGACGCCGTGTCTCGCGTGATTCACACGCTACACGATTGATCGGCGACGGTGGGGTCACAGGCTACAAGATGTCTCACGCGCTGTCATTGGCGCAAGACACGTAGGTTGACGTAATTACCAGTTACAACACCATTGACACTATAAGATTTGGATTCCCCGGTCCAAATATTTAACCTGCTAAATATCCAGTTGTACTTTGTGACGCGTCTGCGACAATTCACACTAGGGTTGATCGATATCTACTAAATTGGGATCGGACGATGTCTACATTAATACATCGTGATGGACGATGACATCGGGGGGTGGGGGGTGGGGGGTGCACGCAATATAAATTTTTCCTTAGCTTAATTTATTAAACTAAAAACAAAAAAAAGTGCTCTTATTATAAACGATTGACTACCTATGAAATTGAAGTAGTAGTTAATAAAGTACTATAAACAGGTCAGGCAGTAGGCTACTTATATTTTATGCCCATTCACCCCTACTCACCGTGTTTCCTTCCTTTTCCTCCTCACATTGATCTGTAATAACGGAGTCCCCGTCGGCAAATGTAGTCAGTAAAAATGGTTCCACTTTGTCAGTAGCTACTTCTTGTTTATAGCCTACCTAATGAAACTGGACTCTTCTGAAGTGGTGTGCATGATTTATCTGCTCATATAATTCGCGCAAAAGATGGACAGACGGCGATTGTCATCAGCTAGCGAACAACCATATCAGGGTAGGCACCGTAGGATACAGCAAAGTGAGTGAGCACGAGCAGTAAGTTGTTTCCTTTTGCTGTTGTTAGCATTACGTTAACATAATGATTGCATTGCCAGATCTATGTAGACATCGAGACGGTGTGATACAGCCAAGGCACGAGTGTATTTTGCATCTGCGTGTGTGTGTGTTTGAGAAAGAGAGAGGGGAAGGACAGAAGTAAGGTGATCCTTATCACAGCAATTCGGCGAGCTTCGGAAACAGCGTATTACGCAGTGTTTCACTAGATATTTATAACTTTGTCTGAACGCTACTTTGACACTTTTTAACTACCTTTTTATTGATTTATTTGTTAAATCACGATGCCTGCAACACATCGTGATGCCTGTTAGCCATCGGCGATGGACGATGGCATCGTATATCGACCCAACCCTAGTTCACACTCCATGGTTGTCGCCCACCGGAGCACACTGTGCTTTCCCTGCGAGCTAGTTTGTTGTCATGCACTAGGCATGACCGCAGCGGTCATGTTAACCGAATAAAAATGTCCCTTTTTGTCGAAATACTATTGTTGGATTACTATGATGCTTTGTAGATATATTCCATGAATTGTAAAGGTACTATGTGTAAATGCCATTTGCTTGTGTCTTCTGACACAATGCCAGAAGATTGTCGTTCTCCACCAGCCCCCTCAGAGCGTCCGCTCCAGCGATCATCCATTTTTCAGTCAGTCCACTAACAGGTCCACACACATTCTAATTTTACATTTATCAGATAACTTTAAAAAAAGCTAGGCTACTAAAGCAATTTCCACTAACATCAAGGCAAGGATACACACAATGAAGTCAAACTGATATAGCGCATAGAGCCGATCAACAACACTGCTAGTTTATAATATTCCTGTGTGGCTGGCTCAGTAGTCTACAGTTTTGAGCGTATTTAGCATATTTAGAGAAGAAAACAGCCACAGCCATACAATATCATAGGCTAACGGTATGGTTTGCAGGCAACTTCATTGATTTTAATTGTCCACTGTTTGCATTAATGGCTGTTTACTTATTAGTAATAGTTAACCTATTTAGTCTGGCTTCTGCATCATATCTAGTGCATTGGAATACCGGGGCATTGGATATATATAGGCTATAACTATGTCTTGTACAGTACATGAGCATACTAGAATTGCACTAGAAAAATGTTGGTGTAATCAACAGATTAAAAATGCTTTTGCCTTGAAAAAACAAGAATAGTCTACATATTAACACTCAGACCTCACTTCCTTGTGCAAGCAGAGATTGTTTAAAAAATATTCTATAGTTATGAACTGATTCCAATGCACAGTACTGGTGCGATAAAGGGAAGAAATGTTTAAACAGTAAAAACTAATGGGACATGCTGCCAGATGTTGACAGGCTATAAATACCCCAGGCGTAATAGCTGTATTCTTCTTCTCATGTTGAACTGAGGGCAGACTGGAAGCTAGTGACTCACCTTACCCCTTGAGGTACAAAGTGGTATTACAAGAAAGGACATGTCAGGGCTATCCTGGAAATGTCTATAATCTGCAACACAGGATATAGATGTCTTGAACAAGATGTTCATAAGGTTTTTCTAAACATTTTCTCGATCATTTTGGTTGATTTTGGAATGTTTGAATCTCCAAAAAAATGCAGACTGCACATTAAGTATGTTGGTGGTCTGACAGAGGTGTTGATTATACCTGCTTGTGTGATTGTATCTTGGAATGGTTTGCGTCAGTCAGATCACAAGTATCGTATCTATCCACACAGATTCAACATGTTAAATGTTATGACCTTTGATTGTTGATGCGTGCAATAAACGCATGTGTTCCCCCCACATTTTAACACACATTTCTGTCGATTCTGTTAAGTTGGATAGTGATTAAAGCACTCGGAGAAGCTTCAAACAGTGATGGTGGCTGCTGATTCCCTATTTAACTGCAGGCAAAATAGTATGAGTCCCTTCATCAGCTCAGAAAGAGGGCACTTGTGAGTTATTAAAGGGTCCCAGATCTACAGAATAGCATTTGGATGAGCCTGTTTTCATATCCCTCTTTCTTTGATTCCTGTCAAACTTCAGCTGCTTTGCCATGCCTTTGTGCTGGCCAGACTGTATTAGTCCATCCTATTTGTGTTTGATCTTTATCTATTCGTCTAGCCACTCTGTATCTCAGGCTTCCTTCTCGCCGTCATTGTTTGAGGCTGAATTATTGATGCCTGGAGCTGAGCTAAATGAGAAATCAGAGCAACAGCTTGGATCATTGCTTAGAAGGGGGGCGGGTCTCGTCGGCCTGGCCTTCAAGCCCTGCCGGGTCCTCACTGTATTATCTGTGCGCGCGTCTGCACACATGCTCGGCAAGACAATGTCACATTAGCACAACGTCTGCTTGGATATAAACCTTGACTGTTTACAGACCTTCACAGCTAGCTGCCAGGCTACAGCACCGCAGCACAAAATGTGAATGCGGGGTCAAGAGGTTGTTTGTGGATTAACACAACAGCCATTCACATGTGGGAGATACTATTGTCTTTGCTTGGTTAACCGTTCACTTTTCTTACTGTGTGGGGACTACCACAGTTTAGCAGACAGGAAACGTGCGTTGGCGTAATTATGAGCTTGACGCACTTATTTCTTGCGATTTCTTTCAAACATATAGGCCTACTGTACTTGTAGCTGGCTGTGTAGAAAACAAATGGCAGTTATTTAACATTATGTGGGTTGGTTTGTTCGGGGGCAGGAAAATAATAAAATAGCAGTGGATACCATGGAAATTGTTACACATATGGCAGTACATAGGCAACTGAGTTATTGTTAAAGGCATCATGGTGACTTTTAAAACCGCCGTTTCAGCTGTTTGTGAGAATACAATTGGTGAATTTGGTCTATTTTTAGCTCGCAGAGGGGCCAGCATGATTTCTCAGATGAGGAGACCATTTCTCGCGCGGCGCTCAGCAACAACATTGCCAGTTCGCCTTTCTCGCAGTTCCCTTTCTTCTAAGCACGGCATGGCGTCGTTCACGCCGGCCCCGCCGCTCCTTCCGTGCGGATCGCCAAGTCCGGCCGGACGTCGGCAGATAGACGTCACTCGCTCAGAGGCATAAAGGTGAACGGCAGCCGCTCGTCAGTGGGTACAGTGCGTGCTTCCCCCAGAGACAGCGGCGTACATTGTGTAAATATACAGCGGCAACGATACAGTACAGCAGAGCGAAGCATTGAGGACAGTGTATTGAGAGGCAGGCAGGGAGGGAGGGAGGGAGGGAGGGGAGGGGGAGGGGGAGGGCGGGGGGAGGGGGGGAGTAACAGGCAGATGTAGTAGCCATTAACGGTGGAGGCAGCCTGAGTAGGAAGCGGGGAGGGGAGAAACATGGGGAGGAGGCAGGGAGCAATATGAGCGTGTACAGGGGCATTACATCATTCTTGACCTCATTAGGGTCTCTCTCTCTCTCTCTCTCTCTCTCTC
>JAODUK010000873.1:0-13323 GCA_027564635.1 Typhlichthys eigenmanni | reverse complement strand
CAGTGATTAGTACTCCGGGGAGCGGGAGCGTGCAAGAGAGGCTGGCACCGCCCCGCCCCGGGACGTGGGCGTGACACAAACAAAGTTCCTACTGCAATGGCCTAGATAATACAGTGCTTACATTAGAACAGTATTATTATACCTACTGTACATAAGTATAAAAAAAAGGTTTCAGAAACTTGAGTTAGACTTGAGTGCTAGGAGTGCTATCAATGTTGAACCTTCTAAACCATATGTATTTAAGTTATCAGGACCTAAAATCACTGTACTGTATGCGCATGTGGTTACTAGTTTTGCCTTTAGAGTGTACCGACTAGAGGAAGTTGACCACTTATGAGAGTTCTGACTGGAGCTGAAACCTACCAATCATGAATGAATGAAACCCACCAAGTGATGGGTAGTTTTTTGCTGCTCTGTTTAAGCCCAATTTCAAACAGAAATACCCCAGACGTGTACTCTTGTCAGGTAGTGCCGCAGTCACATAGTCACTGTTTGGCAAAACATAGAGGAGCCAATTGTTATGCGAATGTGGGCATGCTGAGAACAAAGATTGTTAATGCTATCTGATAGCTAACGGTGACGTGCAGCATTGGCTGCCACCTAGGAGCTTGCATGCTCGCATGCGCACACAATGTAATTGTTGACAGTACACCTGTAATGTATTTTTTTTAAACAAATACCGTACATAAATGCCCTAAAGTATACATTTTCTGGAACAGGATCTGGCAATAGGTATTTAACATTAACTTGTGTGGGCCAATAAGGAAAATAATAATATAATAATAATAATAATAATAATAATGCATTTTTGAGTCCATGGAAAATGTTTTCATATAAATGTGTATTTTGTGAATACATTACACCCCCCCCGTCTTGATTATCTGTATTTCAGGTGTCCAGCGGCAGGTTGTTCACTGCATGGAAGGGTTGTCAATCATAGTGGAAGATTTCTGTGAACCTTCAACCCGACCGGATGATAAACATGCTAGCTGTAACATCGAGCCTTGCCCAGCTATGTGAGTTTACTTAATTGACGGTACAGTACAGTTTATCGGTCGATATTGGAACATCACAGATATATAGGTATTTGTCTATATTTTTATAGTGACATAAATGTCTTGACGGCCGTACCATTAGCCATAATTGAACTTAATTACTGAATTTTTTTAATCAACTGTAAAACACACTACTTCACTCAATATCTTTTCATCTGTTATTTCCCATTGTGTAGATGGTGGGTGGGAGAATGGCAAATGTGCTCATCCAGCTGTGGAAGTTCAGGCTTGGCTAAAAGGACAGTGCTTTGTATCCAGGCACAGGGTGTGGATGACCAAACAGTTTTGCAGCCATCTGAATGCAAACACATTCCCAAACCTGAATCAGTAGCTTCCTGCAATACACATATTCCTTGCTCATCAGATTGGACCACAGGTATCTGGTCAAAGGTGAGACCAACTTTTAATAAACATATTAATAAATGCCTAATGATCAGCAGTGACTGCTAAGCTAAGCCAAGTTAGGCAACGTCTTTCCTCTTCTTTCCTACAGTGTTCAGTCACATGTGGAGATGGCATACGTCGGCGTGACGTAACCTGCTCTAGGAACATGGTAGTTGATTGTGATCCGCTAAAGCAGCCCACCACTTTAACTTCATGCGTTCTCCAAGACTGTCCACGGGTGATGGATACATTTGGAGATGGGGACTGGTCTGGAAGTGGTTCGTCCAGCAAAGAAGTATTGAATGACATCAACTCCATACTTGAAGCTGATCCTCTGCATAAACACAGTGCCACCAGAGCACAGCCTAAGAACCATAATGACCTAAACAACATTATTGAAGATGACTTCTTACAAAACAATTACATTGAAAAGGTGGATAAACCCTATAAGAAAACTGTTGAAGTTGATGATTTTTACTACGATTATAACTTCATCAACTTTCATGAGGACCTGTCCTATGACTCGGACGCTGGCAATAATGGATATGATACAAAAGACAATAATAGCTCTGGTTCTCCACAGGAGCCCAAGCCAGACCTTAGTAGGAAAGAAAACACTGACATGGAAACTACAATCAGTCCCACAACTACCTCAAACATATTTACTGCACATACTTTGGGTGGGATAAAACAACGGGATCTCAGTCTAGACAGTGTCAAGGTAGACGGTAAACTTCAGACAAAAACATCCATTGCAATAGACTTTATTTCTGAGGACTACTTCCTGCCTGTCTCAACCAGTCCCCCACCAATGTCCACATCAGTGAACAATCATCCAAATACTGGTTTGCCTGGAAACACTCAACTGCTGGCTAACAGAAAGGATACCACTAAAAATAATAAACAGGAAGCTGGAAATATCAATGGAGACGGTTTGGAGGAAAATAATGAGGATAATATTGCTACACCTGTGGGTAGTGAGGAAATAGAGGATCTTGATAATTATGAGTACAGTTATTATGGAAAGAGTACATGGAGCACATCTGAACCAGACATATCTAGCTCACAAGTAAATTTAAGAAGCCCAGAAGCTCCTTTAAGTTATCCCTACCCACACATCACAGTGCAGACCCATACGACCATAATTCCAGTTGATTTACATGAAAGGAGTACAGAAATGCCTCAAGCAACCAGTGTTTCACTTGACGTATCAAATATATTTTTACCATCCTTAATTTCACGGGATAAAGATTTGGAGCAACATATTGTGCATGTGGACACTGAGGATGATGGCCAGTCAAGATTAATTGAACGTGTTTTGGCCGCGTCTCCTGCTCAGGAGACCACTATCGGCTATTCTATTTCATTAGACTTGATCTCAGGAAATCAGAGAGATTTTTACGACACCTCATCAATAACTGGAAAAGACTCTTCACTTACCAAAGAACTGGAGGGAGGAGGCACTCAGTCTTCACCATTCATTATCCAAACAAGTTCCCAGCCACTTTCATTTCAGCCACAGGTAACGGCTGCCCTCATTGAAGAAAGTACACCTCAAGAAGACATTTCCAGACCCAAAGCATCAACACGTGATTGGTCTGACTACGACTACAATGAAATTATAATATCCCCCAAACTGAGAGCCAGTCCTTCTCGTCCTTTGCCCAGAAATGTAGCAAACACAGCTGCCACTCCTCAGCATAGCATGGCTACAGCAGCTACATTAAACCTGCCGTCCCAAGGATCTACATTGCCTACTCTACCAACTCATCTGCCTTCTCCCAGGCCCACTCCATTGCCAACATCATTGGAGGCCACAGTCTTCACTCAGGTCACCACAGAAGCCTACTGGGTCATCGGCAACTGGAGCTTAGTGAGTTGCAACTCAAATTCCACAAATTATTATGATGTATTTACAGTGCGGGAGTGGAACAAATATACTTCAAACTCAGTAGTGGCTCTGCTTTTATTGCTGAGACACCCAAAGTCAAAAAATTCTCACTATGTTTAATGTTTGTTTCTTTTCTACTGCTACTGGCTCTATATATTTTTTCTAGATATGCCATTCATTTGGCCATTATAAATTAGGCGTTAGTTTTGGCGTATTGGTATAAAATTGGTGTTATGCCAATTTTTGTTGCAAAAACATGAATATCATTTAGTATAATCAAATAAATCTGATTTGCATATTTAGCTTTTGCTTCAGACACTAATGCACAATGGAAAGGTTATGGTATAATGGTGTTGGCAGTGCTCCACCAGCTGTGGCCTGGGTGCCATCTGGAGGGCTTTGGCCTGCAGCACTGGGTCAGATTCAGACTGCAGCCCTGCGAAGAAGCCAGTACCTGCCAGGCGCTGTTACCTACGCCCATGCTCTACATGGAAAGTGGGAGAATGGACAAAGGTCAGACTGACCTACAGATATTTTGGATAGGCACTGTTTTACCTTATCATTGATAAGTAAGGTAGGAGTGTATGTCTTCGATATTTTACTTCTACTCGTGTATAGAAAATTCAAAATATGAACAAAATCTAGTGTTTTTGTTCAGTATGTTTGATAATTATATGGCTCAGGTAAAGACTGGGTTACTTAAACTCTACAGATGTTCATTCAAATGTTAATCTCGGTAGTTCATAAAACATACTGCTTATATTTAACTTGAAGAACAAACCGATTTTGTGTTGTGCTTTTTCTTTCTACTTTTGGTCTGTAGTTAGGTAAAATTTGATACATCATTATATTTCACAATTATTTCTTAAATAGTTTTCCATTCTTATTCATGCCTCACTGCAAAGAAAATAAAAATACATTGTGACATTAGTGCTCCAAGAACTGTGGGGGCGGTGTAACATTAAGAGAGGTCCAGTGTCACGATGTGCGGGACCAGAGGCCTCTTCGACCTTTCCACTGCCAGACGATCTCCTCCAGGCCAATAACACACATGTCCTGTAACCTCCAACCCTGCCTTGACTGGTATACCTCATCCTGGGGTCAAGTGAGTTTTGCCTTGTATTACTAATATTACCTTGTTTAATAAGGAACCCAGTTGTCCCTATTCCTCTCTCTAAATCTCCATCGCACAGATTAAATACTAAGCAGGTGTGCATATTATTTGTATTCTAAAGTACATAGAAGTCTTACAGTAGAAACGGGTGCATAATACTCACTAAAAACAAAAATATTGGCTTGCCTGTTATTATCGGTCATATACTGTAGCTTGCTGCTTATGTGATTATGTAAATAACATGACCTGCAGCTACTTATTTAAAAGAAAGTTAGGTAATTTCTATAGTATCTCAGAGCAATACAATAGTAGACAGATGTCTGCTTGTCATAGTCCATTATGACATTGCATGTCAGTTTGAGTTGGCTTTTAAATTCTCCATAAAACATACAATACTAATATGCAATATTAGCATACATTTGAGCATTTTTTAGTGTATCAGTATGCTTATTAAACAGAGAAACGTTTCAAGTTATTTCATGTGAAAAAATATATAATAAACTTGATTTATTTTTTTGACAGTTTACATACTATATTATGTCATGCATACTAAATATTTTAGAAATAATTAAGGGCAGAGTCACACAAATAATCTAGTATCTATGAAAATGATTATCTGAAATCCCCGACACACAATTACAATGTGTTTAATGTGATTCATCATTGATTTTCATGTGATTTAAAATGTGTTACACCAGAACACACCATCTGCATTATATCTTAGACCAACAGTGATAAAATTAGTGAGGTAAGGTTGATTTTCTCATCCTGCATTACTTGGAACATCAGTAACACCCATCTACTGTATTGACATGACTGCTGCACCTGTCAAACATTACGTCAAAATAATACGCTTAACTCATTACTCATTCGATGGGAGTATTCAGATTCATGGGACTCTCGAGTGATATTTCTTTCAGCACTGCGATTAATGCAAATTCGCTAAGCTCAAATGCCTCTCACAAGCGACTTCCTGTTCCATGTCACAATTTTGAGCAAACCTAATTACAGATATTATTTTATGCAAGGTCAGACATGATCATACACTGTAATAATGTCTCCTGTTATGTCAAAAATCCAACTACATGCCGGGCCAAGACAATCAGACGTAGACATAGATTGAGATTAACATGTAAAACAAAAAATGGGAATGTTGCATAATGGTGACGCATTATGTTTGTCCTTAAAACATATATTTTTAACTGCGCTCACAAACCTTTGGCTGCACTCCTACATATTTTGCCTTACTGCATGGGAAGAAAAAGTAAGCATAGAGCCCTGCACAGGCGAGGCCCCTAAGTAACGTTTACGAGTACATTTGAAATGAGCTACTTTTTACTTGAGTAGATTTTTTCCACCTGTAATTTTACTTTTACTTAGTAAATATTAATCAAAGTAATAGTACTTTTACCTAAGTAGAATATTTCCAGCTCTGTACAGTACTGTAACATTGTACTCCCACTCTCACAAGAGCACTCGCTGTTGTTTACCATTTCTTCACCCTGCAAGCACCAACCTGTTTGTGTGTTACGGTAGCATATTCATTATGTTAAGCAAGAGCAGGCAGTGTACAGGATATGCCAGACATGCAGGCAATAATGCTGTGTGTGTATGTGTGTGTGTGTGTGTGCGTGCATGTGAGACAGTGTTCAGAGGTGTGTGGTGGGGGTGAGCAGCAACGTATTGTCTCGTGTCCAGAAGAGGATCGATGTGATAAGGACCTTCAGCCCAGCAACATCCAGCCCTGTAACAATCAGCGCTGTGCACAATGGTTAACTGGATCCTGGAGTCAGGTACAATATAGCACACACACACACACACATCATGACAAAAAACATAAACAGGTACTGGAATGATTTCATAGTTTGAATTTGCTGCTAATAAATTAACCGGCAGATATTTATTCATAAAATTAGCTTTTTTGTATAAAAAAATGGCTAAAGCTGTAATGTCGCACCTATGATAACGGCAAATTAGGTTAATGCATGCATTCATAAGTGTATTGGAACAAAAAAATCTACAGTACACTCCTACAACTACAACTAATCTAACTGTAAACAGCTATTTCATAACTATTGCTATATACTGTATCTAGTTTACTTACTGGCATTTCCTAACTCTGTCAATCCAAATCCCATCCCTCCACCTTTGAAATGTGATTTTAAGCAGAGGAAACGGATATTGAGTCAAGAGGCACCCTGCAGTGCTTCAAATCTGGCGGTTTACCCAGTAATTACATGACTCACGCTGGGCTTAACGCCCCTTCAGCCTACAAACTTTCGCCCGCATTCTTTCCTCATGACTCTGGGTGCCTGCTTTCCTCCAGAACTGGCACACAAGAGGTTTTGATGCACAGTCTGTGTAATCCTTGAATCACGGTACAGTGTATACTCCCCTTTGGAGTCTTTATGCAGTTTCCCAATACTTTATTTTCAACGCATTTTATAAATGACATACAGTACACACAGAGAGCCCATCTTTCCATACTTATATTAATAAGCAATATTAATGACAGCTATGTACTGTATCTGACATAAGGAAATGTGGTTTAATGATTCTAACTGGGATGGATTCTGCAACATCTTAAGATCGGTTTCCATGTTAGGCTGCATCTTGAGCTCTTATTGAGCTGGAGAGAAGCAATCTTTGATGCCCAACCGTAACTCTACCCCTGGGAGACAGCCATGTCCTTACTGAGGCAGCCCCCTCTCATTTTTAACACCTCCACCAGCTGTCAGGCAAGGGAAACAGGCTTGCTGTCATTCACAATGGTTTTATAATCACCTTTAATGTCATCAAATCTTAATTGGAATATCTTGGTTGTATGATGAGTTGTAAGGACCCTATGCTGTTCTTGGTACTTCACAGCCCTCTCTGTGTTTAGGCTCTGAGCTACACTGTGGACATTCATGGAGGTTCATGCCATCTCCAGTCTCAAGTGTTTCAGTTAGTGTTGTCTGATATGACGAGATGATGTCCATATTTGAAACCTCGTGTCCAAGCTTTACTGCATACAAACTGCACACATACTATTGTTGCAAACATTTGAGTTGTGCTTTATAAGACAGCCTACAGTGAATTTACTGTTGTTGGACGGTCAGTGTTCCAATGTATGTCTGTGTTATGCTGTGTCATTCTTGCTTGATTGTGCTTTTATTTTTATTAATGAATTATGCTTTTATTAAAACCTCATCGGAACCATTATAACCCTGGTGTGATTGTGCCTATGTCCTACACTACCTCTGATAATTGAAAACCAGAGGGCCCATTTCTTAAACCTTTCTCGTCTTACCTTTTCATTCTTATCTAAAGTATTCTCCCTTGCAGTGCTCTACGACTTGTGGTGGCGGAGTGCAGCGGAGGCTCCTTAAATGTGTGAACACAAAGGCTAACCCAGAGGAAGAAGTAGCCCAGGATCAATGTGAAGAGACCTGGCCTGAAGATACACAAAAGTGTAATCAGCATGAATGTGAGGGTACACCATCTGGTAAGTAACAGCTGTTTCTATGTACCTCAAGGACACACAGCATGGTTGATTCAGCCGTGTTTATATGGAATAATTGAAGGCACAATGACAACCAAGTAATGGGAGTTGTGTTTTTTTTATAATTTCATGATATTTCTGAGAATGTCAGAATATATTGTGTTGTACACAAGGACCAAGTGATCTTTTCTCTCTCCAGATGAATAGGAAGGCAACTGTTTGTCAGATTACTGATGTGAAAGTAATGGCCCGTATATTATCCGATGTTCTCACTGAGCTTTGAAAAGTATAAATACACCTGCTTGGAGCCTGCCTATGGTGTTGATGGTGCTTCACCAGGCTGCAGAAACATTAGTCATGTGGTTGCACAACGTGCGCTTCTCTGTCAACATGTAGCCAACAGACCATAGTGTGTAGTGGTCACACACACACACACACACAAGTTATAACTTAAAGTATAATTGCACCCTAAAATGTGTTTTCATTGAGCTGTAAACTAAGTAATAGGATTTATCTGTGATGAGCCAATGCTGGTGTTAATATTGACAAAATTCCCATTTAAAAAAAAATCTGCATTTTATGAACTGAAAACAGAACTACACGTTATATCCGTTAAAAATCATCCCAGGACATGGCTGGTTTTCATCGGTATATATGGTACGCTTATACGTAATCAAATTCAAATGTTAACTTTAATGTTAATGGGGGTCCCCCTCTCAACCCCTCCCCTCACTCAGCTCCTCGATGCATTTTTCAAAGTTGTAGTGGGTGGAGTCAGGCTCAGAGCTGGGGTGCAGTCACACTTTAAAGCAGCTTTAAAGGAATTTAAATTGTCGGCAGATTCTTCAGTAGATGTGACCCAGTGGCAAGCAACCGGATGGCCCACTCACTCACAATGAAATAATCCCTTGTTTGCTGTAGATTATTAACTTAAAGATAAATTATTTTCACTTTGCATTGACTCCTGTTCTTTTGAACAGACTGTCCGTCTAGTGTGTTTGATCAACTCTCAATCTCTATTAGTATATTGTTAGGTTGCATTAAAGATGCAATCAGTGATTGTGAGTGAATACACTTTTTGTAAAATTTTACGAATATCTACTGACGCTCTAGCTGCTCGTTCTGTGTGCGCGCTGAAAAAATATTCCGGTGTTTCTACACAGCCTTGGTTGTGTAAATGGGAACACAAACAGTTGTGCACACCGCACCACAAAATACTACCCTAGTCTTAGCAATGAGTGTCAAATGTGTGGGGCCGGTACAAACATAGGTTAACGTGTTCTGCACGTGTTTTTTTTTTTTATTGAAAGTATATATCAAGCAAGCAATTTGGAATGGGGAATGTGTGTGTGTGTGTGT
The DNA here is from genome assembly GCA_027564635.1 of Typhlichthys eigenmanni. Classification (NCBI taxonomy): domain Eukaryota; kingdom Metazoa; phylum Chordata; class Actinopteri; order Percopsiformes; family Amblyopsidae; genus Typhlichthys; species Typhlichthys eigenmanni. The sequence goes on along the minus strand of JAODUK010000873.1, from coordinate 4,036 downwards.
GTGTGTGTGTGTGTGTGTGCGTGTGTGTGTGTGTGTGTGTGGGTGGGGGGGGGTTGCATAATTCCCTCCAGAATTTAAATAATAATAAGATAGTTCCTTTCACCAGATTGTAGGACACTGAATCTTGTGCTGCACACCTGTGAGCTATTCAGGCAGTAAGCAAGCCTTCACTGTGAGAGCAGCTCTCTTGGCCTAGTCAGCATGTGATTGTACAGTGCATGACCCTCGCTCGCTCCATCACAGCAGACTGTGCAGCTGGTCCGTGAAGCACAGTGGAGAGAACACTGGAACATGTTAATTAACTGGATCTTTTTGATTTACAAATAACAAATACGCTGTCCAATCTGATATACCCTATATTACACATGAATGATTGTGTTAGAGGTGTACTGTGACATTTTCATCTTTAGAAATGTGTTAAGTGAAGCAGATAATCTAATTATATTAGAGTGGTTATGGATGCCTGAAGCCCTCCTTAATATCCAAATATTACCAAGCATTGCTCTAGTCAACTGTAGCCTGTATATTTGTGTGTGCTTATAGAAATATAAATTAAAAGTTGAGTATAAACACTAATTCACTTAGATATGTTACACTTGTTCTTGGACACATGACAAATATAACACCACATGTGACCCTAACATATTGTTTATCTTTGCATACGGTGGTAATGAATGTGTTTGGCAAGAGGGTATAACATCAATGTGTCCATTGAATATCTCACCAGGGGAAGGTTAGTTTTCTATCAATAAGTACATTGGATTAGCTACACACTGAGGAATTATGTGAGTTGCACACATGTCATCTCACTGGGACTGTTAAATATAATGTAATATCTCTCCATTGGCCGTACATAATCTGTGCGCTCTTTTATCAGATGTATGAGAAGGTTTTGATCAAATGAAAGCCATTTATATTACTACAATATCGTAGTCTGAAAAGAACTATTATAAATATTATTTCTTTGAAATCCGAGCCCTCAAAAAATTGGAGCAAAGATATGAGATACTTTCTACTTAAATATCTACAGTTGTATGAAATATATTTTACAGAGGAAGTACTGTATGTAGGTTTGAAGGTTTTTAATTAGAATATTTGGTAACCAGTATTATTGAAATCAGGGTATTCTTGTACATTATATCATTAAGTCAGGGAGGAACTATCGTGTATGTTGTCTGTCCCATCAAAAATGCTTAACTATTTAATTGTAATTAAAATACAAGAGCTATTGGGGGCGGGGGGGTCATATTTTAAATGAATTAAACGTGTTATATTGAGATTTCACCTATAATCAGGTGCATCACAATATACTGTACAGTACAGCAATGTTGAAAAGGTATTGCTTTAGTGGTGTTGACCTTGGAAAACTCTAACAAACTGTATGACTGACTGTATAGCTTCCTGATTTCATGCATTTGACAGTGCACTGCATGTTGCTGTGGTACTGTAATAGCGTGGACGTGTTTGTAACACTTAAACAAGCCACATGATTATTGAGAGGAAATGTTTTCTTGGGTCTCTGTATTTAAAGGAGCACTAAGCACATGAACAGGCCCTTTATTCTAGATGTAATGGCCCCTGTTACCATGTGTTTTACTAGGAGTCCCTTCTTTGTGTAAAGCATCCATAGTGCATTGATTGTCTGGCCCACCCATTGAATCAGAGTGCGCGTGGTCTTAGACCACAAGGCCACGCATACTCCGATTACACACATACCTCTGAAGCTTAGATATGTGTGTAATGAATTATACAGTGAGATGTATCGAAACAGTCATTTGAGGTAAGGATGCTATACTGTCCAGGGTTTTTACTGAAGTTAAATTTTTAGCTAACTTGGCTTGCTCCAACATGAAGTATACACACCATATAGTTCAATGATACACAGACATACATCAGAAGCATATATCTAAACCCTGGTAGGTGGAACGTCTGAATTTAACTAATTGCGGATGGCTCATTGTTTGCTTTCAGAGCATGTGTTAAGTGTTAGACCGTATTTGTAATACAGTGACAAAATGGTTAACTTTGCCTGTCTGTCATCATTGCTAGAATGCTGTAGTGATTTATTGAAGTTGAAACGTGTTATTGAATCATTCATGTATACGTCCTCTTTCTAAATGCACGTCACTTTTTTCTGTATCTACCCACACAATGAGGGAATCCAACCACACAGGAAGTCTCACGTCCCACTGCCCTCAAAGTTGTTTACTGTCCCATACAGGATATGTGTGTGTCCATATGTGTAGATGCGAGGGGGGGGGGGTCCGATTGAGGGGGTTGGATCAAAGGGTGGATTAATGCATGTTACATGCAGTATTCTACACAGGACATTGAACTGGACTAATGCAGCTGTGTAAAGGCCAGGCAATGTGGAAGTTGATCTACTGTAAATGTTGGTTTTCTAGTTTATTTGTAAGCATTCCATGCAAAGCAGTCTGCTGGCCAATGCCATGAAACACTGCAGTGGATTAATAATTAATAACAATGTTGTGATATATACTGTATTTATCGTTTTGGATTACAGTATTCTACAGTAGCAAATATATTTACCTTTTAATCAGGCATTATCCATATTTAAAATACATTTTAATTGTATATTTAATTACATTGAGGGCTAGTTTCACATACATGGATTATGCATAGTCTTAGACTAATAACTTTTTTTAAAGCAGATCTTCATTATATTTTTTGTCTTGTACTAGGTTTATTCCATGTCTGTGAAACAGGCCCTGAATATTACTATGTAGTTACTATAAGATACTGTGCATATATAAAAGCCACATTTGTCTTAAAGGCTTCGTATACCTGTATAAAATAGCCTTACTGTGCTGTATTGGGTACTGCATCAACAGCCATCATTGTATAACACACTATAACATACTGGGTAAACATGGTCAATTTCTTTATAGGGATATATATATTAGTATGATTATTTCTAATCCAGAATATATTAATTATAACTATTTATTCTGCATCTGAATAGCCATCCTTCCCCAACCATTCTATTTTATTATATATTGGTTTATTTTTGTAAAAGTTAGATTTTAATCATTTTTAAATATTTTTGAATGAGGCACTTAGTAATGAAAGACAGGTTAAAAGCATTAAGCTTCTGTATCAAGATATCAGCTGAAGATATCAGCTAAATCCATTAGCCTCAACCTTCGCTTTTCTCACAAGTGTTAAAGCTATTCCACTCCTACCAGAAAGCGTGGGCTATATTTTTCCTTTTCCGCTGGGCATTGTGTGAATAGCACAACACACAAGCACAGTAGCGATTCTAGAAAATTTGTCATGGGGTGGCAGAGGGATGGCAATCTTAAATTCAAGGGTGGCAGACCTTAGGGCTGGCCCCGAATATTAGGTTATTCGGGTATTTGTTCGTTGTGTATGTATTCAATTTAAATATTGGGATTCGAGTATTCATTTTTTCACATGCATGCATGTGTTCCCATTAATCCCTTCTGTCTCCATATAAACCCACATGTTGAAATGTAATTGCCTGCCCCACACTGTCATCAACAATGAGATGCAATTGGCTCTGTTTGTAAGAAGAGAGCAAAGCTATTCATTCAACACACATTCATATTGGGTAATACATGTCAATCAAAGTGTCCATTTTGAGCACATGGCTATGTTTAAATGTGTGCTCACTGAAGCTAGAAATCAAAGATTACTTCTGTTATACTTCTTAATAATAGTTGAGTGTTTTTAATGGTGTTTAAAAAAAACAAAGTATTCAAATACTCGTTCAGAAATACTAGCAAGTATTCGAAACCTGTAAAATGGTATTCGGGACAGCCCTAGCATACCTTGAATTTACCAGGTAAGTTGACTGAGAACATATTCTCATTTGCAGCAACAACCTGGGAGTAGTTGGGGATGAGGAGTGAGGACAATAAAACCAAGTGAAAGGTGGGAATGATTAGGTAGCCATGATGGCTACATTGGAAATTTGACCAGGACACCGGGTTAACACCCATACATTTATGATAAATAATAAGTACCATGGGTTCTTTAGTGACCACAGAGAGTT